>PVIY010010128.1:0-69905 GCA_004026745.1 Myrmecophaga tridactyla
GAAACCTTGAACTTCATCGGCCTTCTTGAACCAAGGTATCTTTTCCTGGATGCCTTTGATTGGACATTTCTATAGACTTGTTTTAATTGGGACATTTTCTCGGCCTTAAAACTGTAAACTAGAAACTTATTAAATTCCCCTTTAAAAGCCATTCCGTTTCTGGTATATTGCATTCCAGCAGCTAGCAAACTAGAACACCCAGGTTACTCAACTAGTTAATTAAGGGAGACAAGAAGACTCAAGCTGCCTCACTTAACCATAGAGCTGCATTGCCTGTTCACAATAAAATAATATCAAGTTTAAAGGATGGTGGTGAAGACTAAATAAAGTAGCACTTGTAAAGCATGCAGGACAATACTTGGCACATGACAACTGCCCAATAGAAGGCAACTATAATTAATGAATTATTAATATCAAGAAAGTATTTTAAATCATGCCTTTCAAGTAGTTACTAAATGATTTCAATGTTTAATATCCATTGTTTATTTTAGGGCAAGTGGAATTTGTAATTACATTTACAAATCCATTCCATTTTTGCTGTGGGATCATGTGTATAAATTTTTCATGAACAAAATTATCCTAGAATCTTGAAAATTACTAGTGGCCTCTTTATTCTTTACATGCTTCCTTAGTCTTTCCCCACCCAGTGTGCAATGTGTATGTGTGTATGTGTGTATGTGTGTGTGAGAGAGAGACATGAAGGCAGGCAGGCAGGTGGGCAGACAGACCTGTCAGACAAAAACAAAGAGATGGAGAAAAGAGATACAAAGAAGTTGTTACTTGTTTTTTTATCGATTCATATTATAAATTTTGAATTATTCTACAATGTCATTCCAACCCTCCCCCATTTTTTTAATGAGTCAAAGTTTATCAGTTGTCATTTCAATATGTTTCCATTGGACTAAAAGCAAACAACGCTGTTTTCCACAGATGAGTACTAATAAGGAAGACTTCTTAAGGCAGTTCACAAGTTTCATCAAACTATGAACAATTAGTCTCTGCTTTTGGGTTCAAAATCCCGAGCCACATTAAGTAAGAATGCAGCGAAGACTCACCCAAGTTAGGTGAGGTCACCTGAAGCTACACAATGAAAAGGACAGAGGCAGGTATTTTGTAGAAAGTTCTTCAGTTTGATTTGTCTAATGTTCTCTCATAATTAAATTGAACTTATAAGTTGAGGGGGAAAAATACCACAAAGTTAATGTGACCATCTTATCACATCACATTGTGGTGGACATGATATCACTATAAATTGTGCCTGGTAATGTTAACCTTATTGGTTAAGGTAAAGTAGTGGCAGTCAATTTATTCCACCATAGTTAGTTTTCTTTTCTTTCCATATTATGTCTCTTAGAAGAAATTCACTAAATTCAGACCATATAAAAGGGGAAAAGAATTAAGCTTCACCTTCCAGAGGAAGAGTATCAGATAATTTCTGGAATTATGTTTACACTATCACAGTAATTAATAAACATTTTAGGAAGATAAATTTCATCCTCCAATTTTAGCTCAGAGCAAGATCCATAGTTCATTAGAACAGCTATTAAGGTTTTTGGCCTACAAATTCTGCCTATTTAGTCCAATGTAATCTGAATTTCTCATAAATTGACTCTCAGGTCAGTGCTTACCAATAAGTAAAACTTTGATCTTCAAGGTAACTGGTCACACTAAAATCGTTAGTGAGTGATACAAAATTTACATAAGGCCATGTAGGCAGATAGAGTACACTCATCAAACCTCTATCAGATATGTGTTCTCTTAATTCTCCTGGGCTAGTTCACCAACTTTTCTCCTTTTTCCCTATTTCCTTATACTTTTTCTACTTCATTGTTTGGTTTATTTGTAGCTTCTGAACCTTTCTCATATGAAGGTTTCTAAATCTCTTACTATCTCTCTCTGAATTATGCTAAGCAAGAATACCCATATTCATAACTACATCGCACTGATTACCTCTCCCACCCCACAAAGAAGCTTTAGTTCCACAATCCAATTTTCTTAAGGAACAGTGTGGGAAATAATTATTTTCTTTCTCACACTAATAGATACTAACTCTAATCTTCATTTCCTACAATTAGAATAAATACTAATCACTATACTTGAAGTTTAAGGAAAAAAATCAGTAAGCTAAACTTTAGTAAATCAAATTGTGCTTTTTATTTCATGGAATTATACCTTATAAAAATAATTCTTCAATTGTCTATATTTTAAGAAATTCAAATTTCCGTATATGGGGACTTAGGGGGAAAACTCTTATTTTCTTGGATCTCGGAATTTCAACAAAATCTTATATTATCTCTTTTCTCCAACAATCTTCAACATCTGAACAGTAACTCATATTACTACTTTCCCAAAATAACATACTTTTCTATTGTAGCTGTACTTGTTGCCTGAAACATTGTTTAATACCCCTTATTTTTACTTTGCTTTCACTCTAAGGATATGTAAGTCTTAGAACATTGAGTCAGTGAGAACTTAAATTCTATTGTGTTCAGTAGGGTAACAAAAATGAAGCATTGAACAACCTAAAGCAAATTACTACATTTCCACTATATCATCCAGAAATGCAACTAAGTTTGAACACCATTTCTGCTTCCTACAGACCATAAGTCACTAAGCAAGTAAACACATGCAATATTCCAATCGGGCATACTGAATCAAATTTCTATATATTATAGTTTAAAATGAAAGACAAAGAATTAAAATCTAGCTCTTAAGGTCTAGTAAATATGTATTGATACACTTTGAACTTTGAAAAATAATACTCAAAGAGAAGCACCTCAAAAATTAACCGGATCAAAATTACAAGGCATTTACTTAAACCTTAATAATGCATTTGAACTCATTTACTATCTTTTTTAAGTAGGTAAGGCAGAAACTGGATTTCTTTTCCATTTGATTTAGATCAAGCAATTTAGAATTATATTAAAACTGATCCAGTAAAAACAGTTATTTAAAAAAAAAATCACATGCCAATGAATTTCTATTACTGTTACTCTGCTCTTTAAAGCTTGTTTTTATTTCTTAAAAGCAGTTTAGTTGTAAAACTATCATGTGCCCTGCTCTAGGATTCAGCTTGTCTCTTACACATGTAAGATCAGAGTAACACAGAGTCTTAACAGAAGGACCCCAGGGCACATTTAAATCTTTAATCACAATAATTTTTCTTCTTTAATATGTGTGCCTATTCCCATTACAAAGACTAAATATTGAGTATTGTACTACTGCAGTTCCTTAGAGGTGGATGATTCTGAACTCTTAGTCATATTTAATACAAAAAATGCAGACTTTCTTTTAAGAGAATAGAGGAAAAGAGAAAAGGAAAATGTTTGCCAGCAACTCAACCAATGATGAAAACTCCTACAACTTTTACAATCGGCATGATTAATCAAGAGGCTCTAATAGATAACTGTTCTAGTTTGCTAGCTGCTGAAATGCAACACACCAGAGATGGACTGGCTTTCAATAAAAGGGGATTTATTTAGTTAACATATAGTTCTCCAGAGGAAAGGCAGCTAACTTTCAACTGAGGTTCTTTCTTACATGGGAAGGCAAAGGGCGATCTCTGCTGGCCTTCTCTCCAGGCCTCTGGGTTCCAACAGCTTTCCCGGGGTGATTCCCTTCTGCATTTCCAAAGGCCTGAGCTGAGCTGCGAGTGCTGAGATGAAATATGCGAGTGCTGAGATGAAATATGCGAGCTGCTTGGACTGTGCTATGTTGAGCTCTCTCATTTAAGCACCAGTCAATTAAATCAAACATCATTCATTGCAGCAGGCACACCTCCTAGCCAACTGCAGATGTAATCAGCAACAGATGAGGTTCACATGCCATTGGCTCATGTCCACAGCAATAAAACTAGGCACCTTCACCTAGCCAAGTTGACATCTGAACCTAACTACCATAATAACACATTCAAAGATGTAGAACAACTAGGAAATTAAAGGCCCTTAGTCTACTTGAAATTGATCAACAAGCTTGGTTAGGAGTTATGGAGTTGGAATGAAATAAAGGTCACATGTTTACGCCCTCACAGGCACTGAAATTTCCAGTGAAAAATGGTGAACATAAATTCTCCCATCTCATCCAAATCTCTCAGCAGTGCTACAATTACATGCTTTGATCACAAGGGCAAGACCATGCAGATGATTCACTGGTAAACCAACAAGACTACAGAAAAACAAGTCTGTACTCATATCAGGTATTAGGTCAGTTCATTATACTTGAAGGTGCCAACTTTCAGGTCAGAATTTTTTCCAGTAATGATAAACAATTCTCATGTCACTGAGAATTAGAAAAATAAGTGCTCTTATATTTTATAATTAAATTCTTCATGAACATACAAAATACAAATCAACCAACAAATATTTTAAGCCTCACATTATAATAAGGTTCTGATCTAAATTAGAACACATAAGCTATATACTGAAATTACAAATTATTTATATTTATGTATATTAAAATTTTTAATAGATATAAAGACATTTGTTACATTTCAAATCAAGCAAAACTTTAAGAAGTTAAAATGTTTAAATGCTATCATGGGAATTTTAATTATACTTTCTTTTAAAGATGAAAATCTAGTTCTATCTCAAAACTTCCCTCTTAGATATTTAAATCACACCTATACAACCATCAGATATCAAAATAGCATAAGAGATATTTGGTTAAGAATATATATGCATAATAAAGCAGAATTTTACCAATGAGAAATAGCATCATTCACTTAAATTAACACAATTTATTTCTAGCAAAATTCTGTGAATTTCCAAATTGTTTTTCCTAAATCAAGTTAGAGATTCATCCCACATGAGATCTAGCTAAAGTCATGGAAAATTTTAGCCTTTAAAGTTCATCCAGTTGGGGATTATCTGTGCCAACAAAAACCAAAACAAAACAAAAAAAGTTTCTTTTTGAGGCAGAAAACAATGTATTCACATTCTAAATCCCTGAGCCAATATCTAACTCAAAAATAGCTAGGTGGATTTTACTTAAATTGCTAAAAGAAATTTATTTTTCAGCCATGACAAGGAAAGAAAATTCTATACCAACAACTACAATAAAAATAAATAAATAGATAAATGGATAAAAACCTCAGTAAGTAAAAGCAGAACTGCACGACTGAAGTCCAAATGGAATCCAATATTGATCATTACCATTTATGATACCATGCAAGTTTTGGGGATATCAAAGAAAAGAAGATATTCAAAAAGGTTGCTGCCAATTGAACTGTGTGTATGTTCCAAATGGAAGTGGGGAGCACATAGGAATCATAGTCACACAATGTAACCATTCCAGTTTTTCAAATATCTAGTATCAGAACTAAATAGCATGGTATTATATTTCTAATGGTAATTATAATCTTTAACAGTTTTCTTTAAAGATAATCTGAGGTTTAGAAACAAAAATAAAGCTCAAGTTTCTCTTTAAAAATACCCTATGTGTCTTTTTCCTTTCCTTATGAGTTGCTTATCATTTCAGGAAGCCAATCAGAACTCTTACAGATGGGTACTTTTTACTGACTATTTTCTCCCATTGAATAACCAACTTCATGGTTTCACCATGATCATGTTTATGGAGTCTGTGACTGATCAGAGGACCTAGTGCTAATAAAACTAACCAAGGTCATAAGTTCAAACACCATAAGAGCCAATTCCTTTTGCTCTGCCCATGGCCATAGCTTTTATCCTAAATCTTAGCCAAAGGCCACATGGAAGATGAACTAGGCCAGAAACCATGGATGAATCAGCAAAAATCTACTACCATGACTATCAAAACAACTCAAAAGCAAATCCCTGTTGACTAGTGTCAGAATTTCATTCTTCATATGTTAGTAAATTTGCCAATCTGCAAAACAAAACCTCAACTATGGCCTACAAAATTGGTATGCTGAAAAGGCATACAAGTTTTTTTTACTTCTTTAATTCAAAAGCAACAATAGTAATGAGTATTACTCCCTAAAATGTCATTGCTTTTACTGGAACAGATTATATTTTTATGCAATTTTTTACTTAACAAAAATCTTGCAAGTGAAGTTAAATATGAACCCAACAAGTGCACTTTCCAGGATTTACTTCAAAATTAAAAAGCAAATGCTCTTAGTGGATGGTCTTTATCTGAGTAGTATTCTCTAAAAAAAAAAAAAGAGATGTACAGTTTTATTAGAAATCCCAGAGCAATATGATACTTCATCTGACTTTCTAAATACAGGATAACTTGAGTTAGAATTGTTGACAAACAGCAGATTATAGATAATTATGGAAATTTAATTTTGAATTTCTAAAGCTTTATATGACTTTGAGCAAAAAACCCTATAAATATACAACATCTTTCATTGTGCAGGGTTGGATGTTATTTTATGCCTTTGGGTTTTGTTTTTGTTTTGTTTCAGTATTTTCTAATAAAAATAAAACAGTACTAAGTCAATGAATAAGTCTATCTGTACCAGAGTGTTCTCTGTTTGCACAATATTACTATGCACTCAGTAGTTACCCAATAAATATTAATTGATAATGATAGAAAAGGGCTTTATAAACAGATGGCCCAGCATAAATTCACTGAAAATGTAGATTAAAACACTCAATTCTTCAAGAAAAGCATAACATAGAAATTAAACAAGCCCTGCACTCAGAAAATCTCAATGTGTTGTCAGGCAGCTGTTCAGTCAACAAAAGCAGCAGACATTTTCATCATCTTAGCATTAACAGCATTAAATGTCTATTTGCATATGGTGCTGCCCAAAGGAATTGACACAGATTCATGCTAGCCTTATTTATTATAATTTACAATGACAAAATGGCATGAACAAATAAGTGCACATAACAAAATAAATATAACTAAACAATACTTTGAGAGCTAATAATATGTGATTTGAATATAAACTATATACCAAACTTAAATGCAATTCACAGTTGCAATAAGAGTATCTGTTTTTTAATGTAAACCTCAAATATTTCCAAACTAATTTGGGATGTTGATAAGAACATTTACATGTAAGTTTAAAGAATAGGTAAATAAAGAAAGGAGTCAGAGGCCATAATAGAGAGAGTAAATAATGACTCTTCAAGAAGCTAGAGAACAAACATAAGTAGAATAGTGACCAGAGGGGCAAAAAAAAAGGGAAAGAAAAATCATATGAGGACTAACTCCAAACAGGGCAGACTAAAGAAAGAACAAGCAAATTAACCAAACCAGGAAGACAACTCAAAAAATATATATCTTTAGCAAACACTTGAATAATAAGGAAATACCTGAACACGCATTAGAGAATTTTGGAGAATGAAAGATGAATTAGAGAAAGAAAAATAGAGGTAAAGGAAGAGGAAAGATGGTACATCATAAGCATTTAATAACTAATACTACCTTAAGTAATATTTTCTTAATAAAGTACAAAGCCTAAGAAGGCATGACATAAATATTAATTATATAGAAATGAGATTACATAAATTTCAGAACTTACATCTACACATCATCTCATAAAACTACACCCTTCAAAAGAATCCAAGTCCTCAGTTGTCATGTTACTTCTATGTATGTAGAATACATTTCTAAATTTTCTATTTTTGTTTTATCAATATTTAAATCTAGACCTCCAAAATATACAATCAACTAAAAGAGTCTTTAATCCACCCTACTACACTCATTTCTCAATACTAGTTAGATGATATAGCTTGTGGAAACTCTGTGTCTATCATATCTATTCTACACCCAAGAAGTTCATCCTGTGAATGGAAATGCAAGTATCAAGTACAAGGTTGAAAGGGACAACCTCCAAGATCACTTCAAATTTATTATCTATAAGAAGTTTATGGAAAAAAATATGTTTCACTGAAAAATTATTCAAAGTGTTTTACTATGAAATAAGGATTGTATACTTTGGATGGATTGTATGGTGTGTGAATATATCTCAATAAAAATGCATTTAAAAAGTGTTTTAGTGTCATCTGAATTATCAAAGTCTAAGAAAATGGACTTTAGGCTGAAAAAAAGGGGGAAGGACTGAAAGGAAGGTACTCAAGACAAAGACTAAGGAAGGATAGTAAAGAACATGTATGGCTTGGAGCTATAAATTCAAGCTGTGCCAAATAGAGTTCAACCAGCTTTGAAAGACAAATCCCATAATAGCCAATCATTCTTTTCCATCCATCTCCTCTTTACTAGCATATTGACATTAACAATTCTTTCACAACCTTACAAAGTACATTGTTTATTAGGTCCTTGAAAATAAAAAAAGGGAAAAAACATAATACACAGATAGACATAAAAGAGAAGAAATTCATTACTATAGCATAAAATGTTAAGAAAAAGCAATGATGTGAATCAAAACTATAGCAGGATGTTCTGGTTTGAATCTATTATGTACCCCAGAAAAGCAATGTTTTAATCCTGATCCAATATTGTAGGGCAGAAACTTTTGATTAGATTATTCCCACAGCGGTGTGGTGTGCCCAATTGTTGGGTGTGGCCTTTCGATTAGATAAAAATGTGACCCCACCCATTCACAGTGGGTCTTGATTAGTTTACTGGAGTCCTTTAAAAGAGAAAACATTTTGGAGACAGCCAATGCAGATGCTTGGAGATTAGATGTGATAGAGCCCACACAGCCAGAGACCTATGGAGTTAAAGAAAGAAAACATCCCCAGGGAAATCCTGTGAAACAAGAAGCCAGGAGAGAAAGCTAGCAGACATCACCAAGTGCCTTCCCAGCTCAAAGTGTTCCAGATGGCATCAGCCTTTTTTGAGTGAAGGTAACCCCTTGTTGGTGGCTTAATTTGAACATTTTTCATGGCCTTAGATCTGTAAACTTGTAATTTACTAAATTCTCTCTTAAAAAGCTGTTCCATTTCTGGTATATTGCATTCCAGCAGCTTTACAAATTAATGCACAATATCTCTCACCTCCGTCACCTCTGTCTTTGCAAGAGTACCCACATGTCCTCTCGCATGTGTTCTCAATAAATTTTGTCTGCTTACTCTATGCTATGCTGTGCTCTTGAATTCTTTTTTGTAGCATGGCCAAGAAATTCAGCAACATATTTTAGCCAAATGTTACCAAATTCTGGAAAACCAAAATACAGCAACATATTTTGATGAGCCAGCCAGGAGACACTTCTTCTCTCTGACCATCTAAACTGGCCCCCAAAATATATTTTGTCATGGCTATTGACCAGGAAGGTTTGACCACATGCTTTCGCCTTTTCTCTTACTGCTTGGCTGTCTCCCCTTCTCTCCCACCCACTCGGCCCCTTCTCTCTCCCTGTTTCTCTCTCTTTCTCCCTCTCTCTCCTCAGCTCTCCAAGACTTCCCCAATCAATTACCTTAACCTAGGGGCTCTGATCTGGCTCCTCAGGCTATAAACTTATTTCACTCTGGACCTCCAGCTCCCTCCTCAGAGGAGGCAGGAGCTTATCTCCATACCACATTGATCCAAGGAGGCTCAGGGCAGCAGGTGATACTGCCCTTAAGGACTTTACTGGGACTTTTCCCCACATTAAGCAGGAGTCCAATGGGGAGCCAAATCAAGTCCCCCTGTTTCTTTCTCTCCCTTTCCTTCTCCCTCCCTCCTCAGGTCTCCAAGACTTCCCCATACTCTTTGCCTGCCCTCTAAAGAACCAAACCCTTGCTTCTGCTGAATCTATTCCTCTTCTCACCTCTTGAACAGATTTCTCCCATGCCTCCATGTCAATCTCCCTCTCTCTACTGTCTGGCTTTCAATGCCTTCTGAGATATTCCATCTTTTATAACAAGGATTCTGAGCTAATTCCTGTACCAAAGTATTGTCTTTGACAAAGAATTTCTTTTTAGGCCCATGGGAATTGGGTACTTTCCAATGGGAGTGTCTCCCCTCCAAGCCTTGATTGTTTAGTCTCTGTTGAGACCTACTGCAGCCAAATATAAAATTTCTTCTAGAGCATACTTGTTTTTTAGCCCTTAGGAAACAGGAAACCTGGAGGACAAGGGTTATTCCCAAAAGTGTGGTCCTAGATTTCTCTCAGGTGGAGCATATGCTCCCACCTCAGGGGCATAGGCTTAGACATCTCCCAGGCAGGAATGTCCCAGGTATGCCTGGTGACACATCCTGGGGACACCAGTGACTTACTCTTGGTGTTCCTAAGAGAATGGGCTGGCAGGAGAGAAAAGACTCCTTGAGAGTACTGCCTTGGAATTCTTCTGGGTAAGGCCAAGGAAAATCCCTGGAAGCACAGGTCCAGGCATCTTTCAGGAAAGGTGCTGTATGGGGTTGGAGTCTGCAACTCCTTAAGACTGTTGTCCAGGACTTCTTCCAGGCAAGATCTGGAAAACCCACATAAGCATAGGTCCAGACATTTCTCAGGAAAGGTATCCTGGGGATGGTCAGCTACTGTACTTCCGTGTTCCCAAGTGATTGGGCCAGAGGAGAGGGAAACACCCAGCTCTGGTACATGCTGGGATGCCATGTGGTCACACTGGTGCTAGTGAGGCTCCTCTTTTTCCTTTTAAGGAGAAAATGAGAAATGCCAACAGTCTACAAGTCAAAACAATGGGGAAGCCGAGCCCTCTAAAGGGACTCTCAATTACTATTTCATCCTCCAATCTGTAAAAGACCTGGAAAGTAGTAAAAAAATCCCATCCCCAAATGCTTATGGTTCTCTTCAAGACAAGGAGTTGAGAAGGACCTGTTGATTGTGTTATGTCCACGTCTCAATTCCTTTGGATGAGAAGAACCTCCTAATAATCCCCTTTTAAAACATGTTTGCTAAATGGCATGAGAAAATATACCACCTAGCCTGTTAACTGCAATAAACTAAGGGAGATTACTCAGGAGGAAGAGGAAAACCTGGTTTTTTTCCAGGAGAAGTTACTGGAAGTTCTTAAAAGTAGACCAGTGTCAGTCCAGACTCCTGAGAAAGTCAGATTTTGCTGGCACCCATTTCATCAGCCAGTCTGCCCCTGGTATTCAGAGAAAGCTGCAAAAGCTTTCCATGGGCCTGCAATCTCCCACTAATGATCTTATAGGCTGTCTTTAACAATTAAAATGAGGCCAAGGAGAAGACAGAGAGGTAAGCAGAAAACCAGAGAACAGGCTCAGCTTATTTGCAGTTACTGTTAAAAGCACCCTGTCTCCTCAAGGTCAACCATATCCTGGCTCAAAGCCTTAAGGGCCTTGCTCAAACTGTGGATCAGAGGGCCACTGGCAGAGAGAGTGCCAGAAACATTGAGGTGACCCTCAACCTCAGGGCCCACCAGGGCCTTTCCCCAGGTGCCACCAACATAAGCAGTGGGACCAGGGACAGCAGTGTCTCCTGAAAAGGGCAGGGGGCAGGGAGGACAGGACAGCCCCTTGAGCCCTGCTCACAGCAAGTGAAGAAGACTGAGAGTGCCCAAAGCCACTTATAGCTCTACTTACTTAACATCTGACCATCAAGTTAGAGGAGCCCAAGGTGACATTCAACCTAGCAGATAAGATTATTAATTTCTTAATTAAATAATAGAGCCATTTACTCGGTTCTGAACTCTGGGCCTACCTCCACTAGGACTTTCCTAGTTATGGGAGTTGATGGTAAAGCCAAAACTAAAACTTTCACTGCCCCTCTCCTTTGTAAGCTTAGAGACATTCTAGTGCCCTATCAATTTCTCATTGTCCCTGAATGCTTCACCCCTCTTCTAGGGAAGGATCTTGTTCATTCCCTGGGGCCACATTAAGACTAGTATACCCCACTAATGTTTACTCCCTTACTTGCCTCAGGGCCCCTACTAAATCAAGGTTTTGCAGCATCCCACAGGAGATTGTTGTGCAAATAAACCCATCTGTATAGGATGAAGGCATCTCAAGGCTAGCCTGCGGAATGGCCCATCTGCATCCAAATTCTCAGTCATAGATCTTAAAAATGCATTTTTATATCCCACTTTACCCTAACTCTCAATACCTATTTGCTTTTAACTATCAGGGACTTAAGAATAAGATTCCTGCTCTGCTCACTTAAACAGTATTCCCCTAAGGGTCTCAAAAAAAAACTCCTAAATTCTTAAGAATGCCTTAGCAACAGACCTTACTGACCTCCAACTGCCTCAAAGTTCAGTCTTGCAATATGTTGATTTTATGAAACAACATATTCCTAATATGAAAGTGAATTTTGTTTGTTAGTGTAGTCATTGCCTTCTGAATGGTTATAGAAAGTCACAGAAGGTTTAAGAAAGTGAACTTTAGAGTCATTACTAACTGCAAGCCCTGAATGGATATGGAAAGTAGCAAAAAGGGTTTGTGAAAGTGAATCTGCTCTTAATCAAAGGCTGTAAAAAGTTTTTCTTGGCATCTAAATATTCTATCTGGAAAACAGATTTTATATCACATCAGAATAATATTCTTGTTGATGTTTATGTTAACCTTATTATTTCAGAAAACAAGTCTTCTCACTCTTAGAGGAAAACTGTTACAAAGGATTTGTTCCTTGATCTTGTATAAGTGAGGTGCTAAAATAGTATAACATATTACATAGAAAGTGTTTAAGAAATATTAAAATAGTTAAAAGAAATTTTCTATCCTTCTGTTAAGTTAAATTTGTACAGGTAAAACACTATTCACTTATTTAGAAATTGCTTAAAATTCCTAAAAAACTTGACATTGTTCTATCCTAATACTGATCTGTATAATGTTAAAAGTTACAGATCATGGGAACAACCAAATTTACTTGTCAGTTATACTACTTTGCTCTAAAGCATCCAGAACTTAAATTTTGTATAACACTATCTAATTTAACCTATAAAGTCAATTTATTTCAACAACCTAATTAGCTTTATTTAACATGGAACCTAAAATAGAGAATAAAATTTAAATCATAAAATGAAATATTTGCTAAAAAAAAACATAAAAACTATTAAACTTCCCCACCTGGGGAATTCTTGGTATTTTCTTAAGTGATAGAGGCTCCCAATTTAACAAGTTACACTCTCAATCTTGAGGCTTGCCCTTACAAAACTTACTTCTTTAATAGCAAAGCTAAGCCCACCTCTAATTAATGCCTAAGAGTCACCCCCAGAAAGTCTCTTTTATTGCTCAAACCTGCTCTCTCTATCTCTCCCTTCCTCTCTCAGCCAAACTCTACAAATAAACTCACTACCTTTCTCCTTATGTGGGACATGACTCCCAAAGATGAGCCTGGCCCTTGCACCACAGCATACTAAGTCTCAACCAACAGTGTTCCTAAAAACTTTAAAGTTTATCATAAGCTCCATCTTGTTCCTGCTTCTGTTCAGACCCAGTTTGTTTCTTCCAGATTAGAAGCCTTTCATAACAAACTTCTCCTCACCAGAGTCTATGCTGCTGTTCCCCTCACTCAACCAGCCATACTCAATAGCATAGCCAGAGATTTCTAAGCTCCCACAAGTTAGGACAACAAGCCACTGACAGCTTGAAGTAATTACACAAGACAGATTATCAGCCCAAATTCCCGTAAGATTAAGGGGAGTTAGAATTCTCTGAGGGGAAAATAATGTAGGGTTAGAATTAGGGTGGCTGATTGGCTAAGTAAAGGGCAAATTCCCAGAGGACTCAAGGAGAAAGATCTCTCTGAGAAGAACAGCAATAAATGCATCTGGGGGGCAAATGAACCCCACCTGAACAAGTCAATTACAAAGAAGGGTGGAGAGGGAGTAAGTAAAGCTAATCTATAAAGGCAAATGGGGGCACATGGGTGCTTCAATGGTAGAATGTGTGTCTTCCATGCAGGAAACCTAGGTTCTATTCCCAGACCATGTACCCCCCCACCCCCCAAAAAAAGAAAAGAAAATGGCACCCTTTGTCAGGACCCTCTCACCTCCCAGATTTATAGTTGGGCTTAAATCTGACCACTGGAGTCCTTTATAAGCAGACTGAAAGTCAGCCAGAGAGGAAGCCATGGGGAGCATCCAGACAGAACCCAGAAGAGAAAGGAAGAGATACTACAATGTGCATTGTCATGTATCAGAAAAGCCAAAGACCAAAACACCAGCTTCAGAACACCACAGGGAGATAGTATCATCACCTTGTTAATGCCTCTATTTTGCCTTCACTTAGACTCAAAATCATGAGCCAATATATTTCCATTCTTTAAACCAACCTGCTGTATAATAGTTGTTTTAGCAGTCAGAAGATTAAAAATTTTTGGTACTGGAAAGTGGGATGCTGCTATGACAAATACCTAAAAATGTGGAAATGGCTTTGGAGTGAGTAATGGATAGAGGTTGGAAGATCTGTGAGGTGCTTGATAGAAAAAAGTTTAGATTACCTTGATGAAGCTGTTGTTAGAAATATGGACATTAAAGGTACTTCCAATGAGCCTTAGAAGGAAGTGATGAATGTGTTGCTGCAAATTGGAAGAAAGGCAATCCTTGTAATAAAGTGGAAAAGAATCTAGCAAAATTGTAATCTGACTCAAAGTAGAACTTGTAAGTGATGAACTTAGACATGTGGTAGAAGACATTTCCAAGCTAAATGTGGAAGGTATAGCCTGGCTTCTCCTTGCAGCTTATAGTAAAATGTGATAGGAAAGGAATAAACTGAGAATTGAACTCTAAACACACAAAAAACAGAAATTTATGATAATGAAAATTCTGAGCCTATCCAGACAGTATACTGTGAGGAGGGCCAGAAGTGAGTCTAACTGGAACCTCACTAAGCTTTCAGAAAGTAAGTTCCCAAAACACTCCATGTGAGGATTTAACTGAAAGTACTTGGCTAAAAACAGTGTGGTTGAACATGGATCCAGTCACCCAGTTCAGTTGAATTCAGGATTGAAAATGTAGTTATCCAAGAAGGGTCTGTGGAAAGTTTATTTTATGACAGTTTGAACCCACTTGGACTACACACAAAGCAGATAAGGTTTTGACAAAATCTGTATTGGCAGAACCACTGTCTAAAAAGGGCAGAGAAGAATGAATTGAAGGAAGAATGGGGTCAAGGGAAGAACTATGGAAGCAAATGTCTGGATTGAAAAGATCCCTCGAGGCAAGGGAGCAGATCCACTGACATGCATGGAGAAGGAAGGTTCACCCCTGCAGGGAACAGGTCGTCTTCCTCAGCACATGGAGGAAATGGGCCTTACAACCCTTTATTCAAGCTTGGTGCCCCACAATGCTTAGAGATGATGGGACCTGTGCCGCATTTGCAGAAAGTCTAGCTATTATCCAAATGCTCAGAGAGGGAAGAATATGTGTCCAAATAATCACAGAGTGCCTGGCTGCCATTCTGATTCTCAGAGAGTGTGGGACCTCCAAGTCAGTGTTCGTAGAGAGCATGGACACTAGCAAGCATTTGAAAGGGGTAGGGTTCCTATTCCATCAAGTTCAGTGGACAAACCATTGATCCATAGATGATTCTCAGACTTTGAAATCTAAGAAGAGTTTGCCCTGCTAGGTTTCAGACTTGGTTGGGTCCCATGACCCATGTTTTCCTTCCAATTTCTCTCTTTTGCAACAGGAACATTTATCCTATGCCTGTTCCCCTATTGTATATTGGAAGTTCATAATAACTTATATTCTAGTTTTCCCGGGTCCATCAAAAAGAGGAATTTTGCCCTAGTATGGACCACACCCATAACTGATTTTCAAGAAAATTTATATTTAGCATTGTTACTGAAAACTTAAATTTGGAGATGTTTTGATGGAATGACTATATTTTATATGCGGCAATTTGTCTTTTGGGGGTCCAGAGGACAGACTGTGAGGAACTGAATTGTGTTTCCCAATTTGGACATGTTCTCGGTCTTGGTCCATATTCTTATAGATGTTAACCCACTGTAAATAAGAGCTCTTCAGGATGTCACTTTGGTTAAGATGTGGTCCAAATGAATAGGGATGGGTTTTAATTCAGATTACTGGAGTCCTTTATAAACACAGTGAATGAAAGACAGAGAGGAAGCCACAGGTAGCATCAAGATGATAGAGGTTGATGGAACACAGAAGAGAAAGAAAGTACTGCCATGTGCATTGCCATGTGATAAAAAAGCTAAGGACCAGGGATCACCCACAGCCAACCCAAACCACTACAGTCTTCAGGGAAAGCACCACCTTGTTGTCACCTTGATTTTGGACTTAACCTAGCCTCAAAACCATGAGTCAATAAATTCATATTGCTTAGTCCAATCCATTGTATGGTATTTGTTTTAGCAGAAGGGAAACTAAAATACTACTTACCTGGGTGAAGAGAACAAAAAAATATGATATGAAATCTTCATATCAATCACAAGTTCCAGATCAGGAAGGGAAAGAACAGGAAATTGATATTCCAGATAGACAAGGGTACAGATTTTGTGGCTTTGAATCACACCATTACTATAACACAAAGACAAACTAGCTAGCAAAGCTTTGCAATCTCAGGTACCAGAACATGACTGAGTAACTGATAAAAAAAGGACCATCAAATGACAAACTAATAAGGTTACAGCCCTAGTTACAGATCTATTACTGGATAATAATATGGGGAAAGATACTGTGCTAGTTCAAAACTGCAATGTATGCAGAAATGCCATGTTCTTTCAATCCTGATCTAATCTTGTGGGGTCACACCTATTCTTTCAGGTGGAACTTTAATTAGATTGTCTCACTGGAGACTGACCCACTCAATTGTGGGTGTGACCTTTTGATTGGATTAATTCCATGAAGATGATACACCCGATTGTGGATGTGACTTTTTGATTAGATGGAGGTGTAACTACCAATTCAAGGTGGGAAATGATTAGTTTATTGGAGTCCTTTAAAACAGGAGGACATTTTGGAAAAGCACAGTTGCTTCAGAAGTGACATGCATGCAGACATTTGGAGTGCCAACAAAGAGAGCAGATGCCTAGACATGGACACCTGGAGATGTAGAGCACAGCAGACATCACCATGTGCCTTCCCCTGAGATGCTAAGCAAGCCAAAAGCCAAAAGGATCCACAGGGGCTGAGAATGCCATTTGAAACCAGAGGCTGGGAGAGGATGCAGATACCAGCCACATGACTTCCCACGTGACAGACACTGGACTTTCTTCAGAGTCAAGGTATCTTTCTCTGGATGTCTTAATTTGGACACTTTTGTGCCCTTAGAACTACAAACTTGCAACTTGATAAATCCCCTTTATAAAACGCATTCCATTTCTGGTTTATTGCATTCCAGAGGCATTAGCAAACTAAAACAGATGTGTCAGAAATAACCTAAGAAGTTTGTCAGTTCTTGAACAATAAATAAATAAATACCACAGTTCAAATATGAAAAAAATTTGGAGTACTGAACAGAAATATAAATTAACTAGAAATGCAATGGGTCATAAACGGCTATAAAAGAGTCTTTTCTATAAAGTTTAAAACGGGGAAAAAAAGATTAGCCAAAGGAAGAATAAATGGCATTATAACACCAGCAGAAAATGATTAGAACTGGGTGTGCTAGTTTGAACCTGTTATGTACCCCAGAAAAGCCATGTTTGTATCCTAATCCAAGCCTGTAGGGGCAGACCTATTATTTAGGGTGGAAACTGATTAGATTGTTTCCATGAAGACTGACCCACTAAATTGTGGTTGGGATTTTCTGATTAGATTACTTCCTTGGAGATGTGGCCTGCCCAATTGTGGGTGTGGCTTTTTGATTCAATGGAGATGACTTCACCCATTCAAGGTGGGTCTTCATTAGTTTACTGGAGATCGTTAAAAAGGGAAACATTTTATAGTTGCTTCCCAATGTCAAGGCAGTATTTGGAAATGCAGAAGCCCCAGGAGATGCAAAGAGCTAACAGAGTTGACATAGATGCAGACATTTGGAGATGCGGAGCCCAGTAGATATCACCATGCACTTTCCCATGAGATGCTAAGTAAGCCAGAACCCAGAGTCTTGCCCCAGAGAAGCAAAGTGAAGGCCCACAGATGCTTAGAGGGGAAGCCACTGGAATTAGAAGCTAGAAGCAATGGAACTGGGAACAAGAATTAGCAGATGCCAACCACATGCCTTCCCATGTGATAGAGGAAACCCAGATGCCATCCAGCCCTTTCTTTGGAATCAAGTTATCTTTTTATGGATGCCTTAGTTTGGACATTTTTAAGGCCATAGAACTGTAAAGTTGTAACATAATAAATCTCCTTTATAAAAGCCAAACCATTTCTGGTATATTGTATTCCTACAACATTAACAAACTACAGCACTGGGGTAGATGGAAAACAGGGTGCAAAAGGCGGTGATGATGATTCTGGTCAATTAAGATGGTAGTGTGAGACATGTCAGAGTAATGTTACAGAACAAATAGCAAAACCTAGCACACCCATCTTCTTCAAAACTCCAGAAAACAGTTAAAGCATTGCAGTAACTGGAAAGTATTGAATCAAAAAAGTGAAGCTTTAAAAATGGTAAAAGTTCATGAGGCCCTTGCTAGCTCCAACCCACACCAGTGCCAACAAGGTATGGAGCCAGTCTATGCTTCCATTGTGGGTCCCTAGTCCTGTTCTAGAGGAAGCAGAGTAAACAATATGCACATACTGAAGTACCTAGTGCCAGTACCAAGCTATTAGGTAATAGCCTGAAAGACTGAACCAGGTAAGTCCTCCTTTGTTAGCCTTGCAAAACTTGCCCTACAGACAGAAGCAGCTTGCAGTCAGTGAAAGTAGCATGGGTAAAAAAGATTACCCAATTTAAGATATATAACTAAGCTCCCTGGAAGTGGAGAAGCCAATCTCATAGGGAGTAGGGGGGACATGTAGATTCCTGTAAATAGGGGAATTCATAAGGCCTGTGGGAGCACAAGCCCAGGAGAAGACATAGACATAGAAAAGACAGAGAGGACTCTGGCCTTGCCTTAGTCTTGAGGAGATCTTCTTGGTAAGGAGGGCTAATGTTGAAGGAGAGAACCATCCAACAAAGACATGGTTTCAAAAGACTGTGAAAGGTATTTTTTCGGTTGGTTGGTTTGACTTTGTTAGCTCTTAGTACTAAAGTAAATCTCTGTCATATCACCATCTGGAAATAAACATAAGGAACAGACAGCTCAGGAACTACTTCCCAGAGTTAATATATTAAAATATGAAGTATACATAAACAATTAAATACTCTCTTCATTTGTTAAATGCTGCTGGAATGCAATATACCAGAAAGGGAACGGCTTTTAAAAAGGGATTTTATTAAGTTATAAATGTACATTTTCAAGGCTTTAAAAATGTCCAAACTATGACATCCAGAGAAAGATAACTTGATTCCAAAGAAAGGCCAATGTCTGTTGCATAGGAAGGAATGTAGCAAGGATCTACTGGTCTTTGTTCCCGGTTCCATTGCTTCCAGCTCCTGATGCCAGTGATTTCCTCTCTAAGTGTCTATGGGCCTTCACCTAGCTCCACACAAATCAGGGTTGTGGCTTGCTTAGTATATCATGGCAAGGCACATGTTGACATCTGCTGGGCTCTATAACTCCAAACATCTGTGTCCAGGCACTTGCTCTCTCTGTGGGCAGTCCAAGTTTCTCCAAATGTCTGTGTCTCTGTTGGCTCTGAAGAAAGGGTGTTTTTTCCAAAATCTCTCCCCTTTTAAAGGACTCCAGAAAACTAACCAAGACCCATTTTGTGGATGCAGTCACATCTCCATCTAATCAGAAGGCCAAACCCACAAGTGAGTGGATCAATCTGCATGGAAACAATGTAATTAAAGGTTTCCACCCTACAATATGGAATCAGGATTAAAGAAAATGGCATTACTGGGGTATACAACACTTTCAAAATGGCACAAAGAGGGCGGCTGCCGTGGCTCAGCAGGCAGAGCTCGGACCTGCCGTGCTGGAGGTCTGGAGTTCGATCCCTGGTGCCTCCTGCCCATATGCAAATTAAAAAAAAAAATGGCACAAAGATAAACAGGAAAAAAGGAAATCATGGCCCATCAAAAGGAAAAATATCAAAACTCAGAAACCATCAATGTAAAAAGCAGACCTTGGATATGCAGAAAAAGACTTTTAAATTATCTCAATACATTCATAGAGATAAAGGGAAAAAAAACATGGAAAAAGGACTAAAGATTATTAGGAAAATGCTACATAAACAATATGAGAAACTCAACACAAAGAAATTTTAAACAGAAACCAAACTGAAATACTGGAGTTGAACACTACAATAACTAAAGTTATAAATTCACTATAGGTTCTTACAGCAGTCACTTTTAGTCTGGAGGTGTATTATTTCTAGATTTTGAGATGCTATGCTATTTATATAAAAACTGGTATTTCCTTCCTAGAATGAGCTGAGACTCAGCATCAAGGGATTGAGAAAAACCCTAGAACGAGCTGAGACTCAGCATCAACGGACTGAGAAAAACCCTAGAATGAGCTGAGACTCAGCATCAATGGATTGAGAAAACCTTCTCGACCAAAAGGGGGAAGAGTGAAATGAGACAAAGGGTCAACGGCTGAGAGATTCCAAACAGAGTCGAGAGGTTATCCTGGAGGTTATTCTTACGCATTGAGTAGATGTCACCTTGTTAGTCAAGATGTAATGGAGAGGCTGGAGGGAACTGCCTGAAAATGTAGAGCTGTGTTCCAGTACCCATGTTTCTTGATGATGACTGATAATGATACAGCTTTCACAATGTGACTGTGTGATTATGAAAACCTTGTGTCTAATGCTCCTTTTATCTACCTTGTCAACAGACAAGTAGAACATATGGAATAAAAATAAATAATATGGGGAACAAATGTTAAAATAAATTTAGTTTGAAATGCTAGTGATCAATGAAGGCGAGGGGTAAGGGGTGTGGATGTATAATCTTTTTTTTTTCCTCTGTTTTCGTTTTATTTCTTTTTCTGTTATGATGCAAATGTTCTAAGAAATGATGAATATGCAACTAAATGATGATATTGTGAATTACTGATTATATATGTAGAACGGGATGATCACATATTAATGTTTTAGTTCGTTTGTTACATTTTTTTAATTAATAAATAAATTTTTTAAAAAACTGGTATTTCCCTGAAACATTGGATACCTGTGTGATCTAAGACTCAGAGCTGAATCTCTGCAGCTCTGAAAGTCAACACTGCTGCATAAAACAACTTTTTAAAAAAACCAAAAAAGAGGTCAGGCTTCAATTAGAGATAAGAACTAAGCCAATCTGGTTGGGACTAATGTAAATCAGAATACAGGACAAAAAAAGATATTGTCTGTATTTTAGAGTTCCACCTGCTGTGTGAGATCAAAGGAAGACCTAAATTTTTCTGTAGCACACAGAAAACCTAAATCTTCTGTAGCACACAATCTAATTCAACCTGCATGGATAGCTCATTTAAACAAACCAAACACATGGAGCCCAAAATGGGGACAAGGGCTTGTAATTCTATATGGCTTAATATAATATCCAGATACATCCCAGAGTATGCTGGGGAGATAATCAAAAAGTACTGGCACAGTCCCTTAAAAGACTAGAGAATAAATATGGAACTATTAAACTTTACCACTGGAGAAACCTCCGATATTCTCTCAAACATTATGGACCCCCAAGTTAGTAGGCCAAGGCCTTGATCTGGAGGCTTGCTCTTATGACACGTTTCTATAACAGAGAAGTTAAGCCTACCTATAATTATGCCTGAGAGTTACTTCCAGAAAACTTCTTTTGTTGCTCAGATATGACCTCTCTCTCTTTCTAAGTCCAACTCTGCAAGTAAAATCATTACCTTCCCCCTAAGTGGTCCTACATGGGACATCACATCAGGGATGAAAATCTCCCTGGCAACATGGGACATGATTCCCAAGGAGGAGCCTAGCCCCAGCACCATGAGAACCACAATGCCTTCCTGAACAAAAGGAGAAAAAGAAATGTAACAAAATAAGGCATCAGTGGCTAAGACAGTTCAAATAGAGTGAAGAGGCTATTCTGGAGGCTACTCTTATGCAAGCTTCAGCTAAATATTGCTAATTACCATGGTTTACCAAACCCTAACCAATATCATTCCTGTTAACCCTAAACAACTCCTAGAGCTAAATCTGGGGTTTCAAGCACTAAGTTTACTTTCAAGAAACCCATAACCTCCAGATGGTCCCTAGCCCAGATAAGTCCTAAATTCCAGAGGGGCCAGCCTTTCCAAGAACAACAATTAGTTTTATACCCCTATCCCTTATTGTTGGCACTCCTTTTCAACATGAAAAAGTTAGAATGGGGATAGCCCAAATATCCCTAAACGCTGGGAGTAGGATCAAAGGAGAAGGAAGAGTCATAACAGAGTAGATAGGATTTAACAAATAAGTATTACTACTGAACCATTATATTGATATTTCTTTAGTTTCCAGTGTCTTGGAGCAGCTAAAACGAAATATCTGAAATTGGGAAGTGTATCCCACAGCAAACTTTGAAATCTGTTCTGTAACTATTTGTTACATATATTTTGAAATTTATTGGGGGTTTTTTGTATATATGTTATATTTCACAACAAAAATGCTTAAAAAAAAGTTTGTTATAGGATTGAAATTTATTGGGGTTTTTTTGTATATATGTTATATTTCACAACAAAAATGCTTTTAAAAAGTTTGTTATAGGATTTCAACAGCAGATTGAAGCCAGCAGAAGAAAGAATCAGTGAACTCAGAAAAGAAAAAAGAAAAGAAAATGAAAATAGGCAAACAGAGCCTCAGAGAAGTGTGGCACACCATCCAGGATCCCAATATATGCATTATGGGAATCCCAGAAGATGAACAACAGGGACAGAAGAAGTATTCAAAGAAATATGGAAAAATACTTCTGAGATTTGTTAAAAAATAAAAATAAATAAAAAAACACATAAATAAACATAATCAAGAAGCCCAACAAACTCCAAACAGGATAAACTGAAAGAGAACCATGCCAGTCACATAGTTGCTATATTAGTTTCCTGGAGGTTAAAATGAATAGCATAAAAGAGGTTAGCTTAATGTCAGGAATTTATTGGCTCACATTTTTCAGAGGCTAGAAGTCTTGCTTCCTTTCAGAGTCAATATCTTCCAGCTGGCCAGAAACATTTGGAGTTCCTTGGCTTTTCCATCAGATGGCAATGGACATGGCAGTATCTTTGCCTTTCTCTTCCAGGTTTCAGTGACTTGCAGCTTCTGGTTGCTCGCCATGGTGTTTCGCTCCATGGACTTCCCTATAAGGCTTCCTTTTAGTATTAAGACCTATCCTCACCAAAACATCCTATTTATAATGGGTTCATACCCACAGGAATGGATTAAGAACATGTTTTTTTTTCAGGGTAAATAACCCCAAATGACTACAGCAGTCAGACTGTCAAATGCCAAGGACAAGGAGTGAATTCTAAAAGCTGCAAGAAAGTAGCAATGTGTTATGTACTAGGGAGTCCCAAGAAGATGAAATGCCAATTTCTCAGGAAGCAAAAATGGCAGTGAGACAAAATATTTAATGAAGTAAAATAAAATAATTGCCATAAATAATTTTACACCTGGCAAGACTGTCTTTCAAAAGTGAGAGAGATTAAATTCATCCCCAGATAAACCAAAGCTGAGGGAATTCATCATCACTAGATCCCCTCTACAAGTAATATAAAAGGGAGTCCTTCAGACTGAAAGGAAAGGACACTAAACAATAAAACAAAAAGGCATAAAGAAATGAAGATCTCTGGTAAAGGTAATCATATGGGGAATTATAAATGCCAGTAATATATTGTCTTTTTGGTAGTTAACTCCACCTTTTATTTCTTACAGGTTCTAAAATGCAAATCCATAAAAATGATGTATTTGGACATACAAAACCTAGATTTATAAAAGTATAAAGATATAATTTTACAAGTACAACAAAAACGTAGCAGGGAGAGTAGAGAGGTATAGGAACAGTGTTTGTATATGCTATTAAAGTTAAGTAAGCACCAAATTAAAAGTGATAGTTGGGCAGTGCAACAGTGGCTCAGTGGCAGAATTCTCGCCTGCCATGCCAGAGATCTGGGTTTGACTCCTGGAGCCTGCCCATGCAAAAGAAAAAAAAAGGATAGTCATCAGTTTAGAATGTTAAATTTATGTCCCAAGGTCACCACAAAGAAAATATCTGAAAAACATATGCTGAAGGGTACACTACAAAAAATACTATCAACACAAAAGTAGGGATTATAAGAAGAACTGAGAGACAAAAAAATGTATAAGACTTACAAAAAAGAAATAGCAAAATGGCACAATGAAGCCTTATATTATTAGTAGTTACTTTAAACGCAAATGCATTAGTCTCTACACAAAACACAGAGATTGGCAAAATGGATAAAAAAGCATGACCAACATTATGCTGTTTAAAAGAAACTCACCTTAAATTCAAAGACAACAACAGTTGAAAATAAAAGGATGGAAAAAATAATACTGTGCATATGATAACAAAAAGAGATTGGGGTAACTATACTAAATATTAGATTATAAAAACTTTAAAAAACTATTAAAGAGACAAAAAAAAGTTACTATATACTAATGAAGGGGTCAATTCAACAATAAGACATAACAATTATGAATATATGCACATACCAGCAGAGGCCCAAAGACGTGGAGCAAATACTGACATATCTGAAGAGAAAAATAAATGATTCCACCTTAACTATAAGAGACTTGGATACACTATGGCCACCATGGCCGATAGTAGAACATCAAGACAAAATATCAATAAGGAAACAGAAGACCTGAATGGTACTATAACCAACTAGACAAAACAGACATACCTAGAAGCCACCCAACAACCGCAGAATATTTTTCTAGTACACATACTTCTCTAGTGCACATTGGTCATTCTCCAGGATAGAACACATGGTGGGTCAGAAAACAAGTCTCAATAAATTAAAATATATTGAAATCATAACAATGCATCTTCTCCAATCACAATGGAATGAAGCTAGAAATCAATAACAAAGAGAGAAAACTCACAAATATATGGAAATTAAACAACACACTCTTAAACAACCAGGGAGTTAATGAAAAAAATCACAAGAGAAATTAGAATGTATCATCAGGCAGGGGCAAACAAAAATACACAAAACTCATGGGATGCAGCTATGTCAGAACTGATAGGGAAATTTATAGCTCCAAATGCTTATATTTTTTAAAAACCTCAAATCAGAGATATAACCTCACAGTTGGAAAATCAAAAAAAAAAAAAGCAAACTAGATCTCAAGCAAGGAGAAGGAAAGAAATAACACAGCACAGATTAGGGCCAAGATAAATTCAATAGAGAATAAAAAACATTAGTGGTTCAACTAAACCAAAAACCGGTTCTTTGAAAAGATAAAAAAAAAAAATCAACAAACTTTTAGCTAGACTGACAAAGAAAACAGAGCGAAGGCACAACAACTAACATTAGAACTGAAAGGAGGAGTATTTCTACTGATGGCACATAAGTAGAAAGCATTATAAGAAGATACTATGAGTAACTGTATACAGCAAATTGGATAACTTAGATGAAATAGACAAATTCCTAAAAACACACAAACTACGTACACTAACTCATGAAGAAATAGAATCTCTCAACAAATCATAACAAGTAGAGTGACTGAAGCATTAATCAAAAACCTCTCAACAAAGAAAGCCCAGAACCAGATGGCTTCTGTGGTGAATTTTAATTTTACCAAACTTTCCAAGAAGAATTAATACCATTCTTTCTCAAACACTTCCAAAAACTTGAGAAGGGAATATTTCCTCACACACTCTGTGAGGCTAACACTGCCATAAGACCAAAGCGAGAAGAAGTCACCAAGAAAAGAAAATCAAAGACTAATATCCATTATAAGTATAGATGTGAAAACCCTCAACAAAATACTAGGAAACCAAATCCAATAACACATTAAAAGAGTTATGCACCATAATCAAGTGGAATTTATCCCAGGTATGCAAGTGTGGCTCAATATAAGAAAACCGATTAATGGGATACATTGCATAATAGAATGAAGGGGGGAAAAATTCACACGATCATCTCATCAAATGAAAAAAGGCATTTGACAAAATCCAGCACCTCTTCTTGGTAAAAACACTCAGAAAACTAGGAATATAAAGGAACTTTCTCAACATGATAAAGGGCACATACAAAAAATCCACAGCTAACATCAACTCAGTAGTGAAAAGCTTTTTCCTCCTAACACCAAGAACAAGACAAGGATGCCTATGGTCACCACTGTTATTCAACACTGTACTGGAAGTTTTAAGCAAAACAAACAAATAAAAGGCAGCCACATTTGAAAAGGAAGAAGTACTACATTCCCTATTTGCAGATGACATGATCCCATGTATAGAAAATCCTGAAAAATCCACAACAAAGCTACTAGAGCAAATAAATGAATTTAGCCAAGAGGCAGAACAACCAGATCAACATACAAAAAGCAATATTGTTTCTATAGACTAGCAAAGAACAAACAATCTTAGAAGAGGAAATCAAGAAAAAATTCATTACTATAGCAGAAAACAACAAAGTACTGCTAAAAGAAATTTGAAAAAGACCTAAATAAATGGAAAGATAGTCCATGTTTATGAATTAGAAGACTAAAATTGTTAACATGTCAATTCTATCCAAAGTGATTTATCGATTCAGTGCAATCCCAATCAAAATTCTAATCAGCCTTCTTTGCAGAAATGGAAAAGCCAATCATCACATTTATATGGACAACAACAACAACAAAAATTTATAAGGAAGGATTGGGTCCCCAAATAGCCAAAACCACACTGAAAAAGAACTAAGTCAGAAGACTCTTACTTCTCGATTTTAAAACGTATTACAAAATTACAGTAATCAAAATATCACGGTAGTGACACAAAGACAAGACATATAGACCAAAGGAACAAAATTGGGAATTCAAAACTAAACCCACACATCTATGACCATTTGCTTTTGACAAGGGTGTCCAAATCCACTCAATCGGGAAAGAATAGTCTCTTCAACAAATAGTGCTGGGAAAACTGGATGTCCATATATAAAACAATGAATGTGGACCCCTACTTCACTCCATATGCAAAAATTTACTCAAAATGGATCAAAGACGTAAATATAAAATCAAATCCATAAAAAAATCCTAGAAGAAAACATGGGGAAGCATCCTCAGGGCCCTGTTAGGGAATGGTTTCTTAGACTTTATACCAGAAGCACAAGTAACAAAAGAAAAAGTAGATAAATGGGATTTCAATAGAACTTGAAACTTTTGTGCATCAAAGGACTTCATCATAAAAGTTAAAGAAAAAAAAAACCTACAGAGTGGGATAAAATATTTGGAAATCACTTATCCAATTCTATCCAGAATATATCAAGAAATCCTACAACTCAACAACAATAAAACAAACAATCCTGGGCGGCTGCCGTGGCTCAGCAGGCAGAGCTCCGACCTGCCGTGCTGGAGGTCTGGAGTTCGATCCCTGGTGCCTCCTGCCCATATGCAAATTATAAAAAAAAAAAAAAAAAAACAATCCAATTAATGGCAAAAGATCTGAATGGGCATTTCAACAAAGAAGATTTACAAATGACCAATAAGCACCTAAGTAGATGTTCAACATCAGCCTTTGGGGAAATACAAATCAAAACCATGAGAGACCATTTCATCAATAGAATGGCTACTATTTTAGAAAAAATAAAACAGCAAGTGTTCTAAAGGATGTGGAGAAATAGGAATGCTCATTCATTGCTAGTAGGAATGTAAAATGGTACAGCCACTATGGAACACAATTTGGCAGTTCCTCAGAAAGTTAAGTATAGAATTACCAGATGACCTGGAATTCCCAATTCTAAATATAAGCCCAAAAGAACTGAGAGCTGAGACTTGAACAAATATTTGTATACCTATGTTCACAATGGCATTATTCACAATTGTCAAAAGAAGGAAGTAAACTCACATGTTCATCATACATGAATGGATAAACAAAATGTGGTATATATATAAAACAAAATATTACTCAGCTGTAAAAAAGGAATAAAAAGCATGAATAAACCTGGAAGACATCATGTTGAGTGATATAAGCCAGAGACAAAAGGACAAACATTCTATGATGTCAATGATATAAAATTAGAATGAGTAATCTCACTGAGTCAGAAATTAGAATACAGATTACCAGAGGCTGGGGTGAGGAGTAGGGAATGGGGAGTTAATGCTTGACTGGTACAGTTTCTCTTTTGTGTGACAGAAAATTTTTGGTAATGGATGGTGGTGGTAGTAGCTTAACATTGTGGGTAATTAATATCAATGAAACAAATATTTGAATGTTGTTAAAAAGGGAAATTTTAGAATATATATATGTTACTAGAAAAAAATTAAGGAAACCATAGGACTTCACAACGCAAATAGTGAATGCTAATGTAAACTATGAACTGTGGTTAATAATATAACATTTTCATTTTATCAATTGTAACAAAGTTGCCACTCTAAAATTGTTAATAATAGAAAAAACTGCATGTGTGAGAGGGATTTATTGCAACTTTATACTATCCCCATCATCTTTTTTGTAAACCTACAGCTTCTCTAAAAAAAAAACATAAATATAAAAATAAACATGCACACGCAAAAAAGAGTTTATGGAGTGAAGAAAATGATAATATATAAGGAAGAGGTTTGGATCTATTTAAGATAAAAATTCAGTGAAATCTTTTGGACATTTCTGTACAATTCAGAAATATGAAAATTGTGAAAGGACAGGAATATATGTTTCCAGGGAAATAAGCTCCTATTATCAAAATATAATTAGCCTCTAATTGTTTGACTCTACATAAAAATATTTAGTAGATTAAAACAGAAAGATATATATATAAAACAAATTATAACTCTGAATAGGAATCATGAAAGAAACTCTAACAAAAAGGCACAGAAATGACAGTTTTAACACTAAATAGAGCAGATGTCTTAACACGTAATACTAAATGTGTCAAAATTTATTTTTCAACAGAGAACAACACTGTCTAATTTAAATTTCCAAATTAAAATAATTCAATACTTAATTTTTTCCAGTGCAACATTTGTGCCAAGTACATTTTCAGGAAGTCATATGAGCTAAGGATATATATATTTTTTTAAGAATCATTTTTCAACAAAGTTTGGAGACATAAATGAACAATTCCTGCTGGGTCACAATTGATAGTTCAATACTGACGACTAGTGGTCAAAAACTTGTAGTAATTGCCTACTAAGTATCCCATATTTTCTATGAACTAAATTAGAAGCATTTAATGAAAATATCTTCATGTGAGTTTTCTAAAGTAAAGATTTTTCTCTAAAAAAATTCATAAAAATACAAAAAGAAACTTTTCTCTGTCTTAAGTCTTCTCTATTATTGTGATGTATCAAAAGAAAAGTCAATCAGCATTTTGTTGGCCCATCATGGAAACGGTACAATGAAGTATCAGTTTATTCATATTTATACAACTGAATTAGCTTACTTTCAGAAATTCATAAGTAATTTTTCAAAAAGGTCTTCAGACCTTTAGAATTCATACATCTGGACTCCTTGATTCTACATTCATTTTAATGCTGTCTGTTAAAAACTAAAATATCAGGAATCCAGTTGTCTTTGTTAAGTCTTCTAAATAAAGTAGCAGTCTGTTAAGGCCTTTATAAAAAGGACATATCAAGAAGGTGTTTTTAAAAAGTTGGAATGTTTTTCTATTTAATTATGATTATCTGAATTCTAGAAGAACATAGGTAGAATTTAGGTTACATCCTTTGAAATACTGAATATTAAACTTCAGAGAAGTTAAATTTAGTAAACCATCACTTTCTTCTCTGTAATAATAAGAGCAGTAGGATAACAAAAACCTTTGAAAGAAAAAGATTTACATTTGTAAGCAACATCCATTCCCTCAACAACTATTTACTGTGTGATAAACACTACTCTACATACCCTAGAAACAGTAATGAACAGAACGGACCAAGTCCCTGCCAATGGAGCTTACATTCTAGCAGGGGAGACAGACAATAAAATAAGTAAACAAATAAGTGATTATTAAAGTTAGTGTTAAAAGTTGAAAAAAAACTGAACTAACATAATATGATAGTGAGCAAAGGTACAGAAGGGGACTACTTTAGAAAAGGGGAGCAGGAAAGTTCTCTCTGAAGAAGTGACAATTACGCCTGAAGGATGAGAAGGGATAAATCATGCTGACAATCAGAAGAAAACCATCCTAACAAGTAACTGAGAGATCACCATAGCTAGAGCATAGTTGCTAGAATAATTTATAGTTAAGTACATATGTTTAAAGTTTCAGAATAACCATGAAAAGAAAAGAAATAGAAACTATAGCTTCAAAGCCAACAAAAAACATAAAAAATGAATAGAGAACATATTATTAATCCAAGAGATGACAGGAAAAAAATTAAGGGGGACACAAAGAAAGAAGAAAATTAAAGAAACAAAAATAATGAGCTAAAAATATATCTCAATAATCATAATCTGTAAACAGACTAATTCAGTCATTAAAAGACATAGTTTAACATATTCAAAGTTCAGCTATATGGTGTTTATAAGAAACATACAAAAATAAAACTACATAGATAGGATTAAAATAAAGGGGAAAAATAGTATGTCATGAAAACAGTAACCCAAAGAATGTTAATATCAAGACAAACATTAATAATAATTTTTTAAATAATTGACCAAGAAGCAGTTGTAATAAAGAATTGGAAAAAAAGACCATGAAGGATTCACACATACTTGAAAATTCCAAAAGACACTCCTAAATAACTCATGAGTTACAGAGGAAATCATAATAAAAATCAAAAAAGATTCAGATACACACAACTGTGAAAGAATAGTGTATCAAAGTTGATACGGTAACAGGTTTATTGTATTAAGTTTTTAAAATAGAAAAATTAATTAAGGATTTAATTTGCAAATCTAAAACACAAGCAAACAATAACAGAGTAGTCAAATAAAGTACGGGGTGCATGGGTGGTTCAGTGGCAGAATGCTCACCTGGGTTCAATTTCTGGACCATGCACTTCAAAAAAAGTGGGAAAAATATTTAAGAGCAGAAGGTGATGAAGTTACAAAGCTAGTCAAAATAAAAACAAAATTTCTAGAAAATACTAATAAAGATAGAGATGAAAGGAATAACTAAATAATAATAAAGGAGATAAAAGACTATAACTTCACAAAGAGCCTTAAAATAATAAAGCAGAGCAATGATTGATTTTTAAAATAAATTTCAAAACCTAGATGAAATGGATAAACTCTTGAAGTATGAATTAATCGCAAAGTTTGGTTTCTATCTAAAAACTAGAAAGGTGATAGTAACCAATAAACATTAAAAATTTTGAATTAATACTGAATGTTCCAGCTGTCAAAAATATAGCAGGCCCAAATGGTTTTACAGTGAGTTTTAGCAAACATCTGAGAAATGGAGTATCCTTCTTGTGTACAAACTAGAGCAGGGAACAGGAGACGAAGGAAGCTATACCTAACTCATTTTATGAGATTAATACATGTTTTAGTTTGTTAAGCTGCCAGAATGCAATATATCAGAAATGGAATGGTTTTTAAAAAGGAAATGTATTAAGTTGCAAGTTTACAGTTTGAAAGCTGTGAAAATGTTCAAATTAAGGTACCAACAAGAGGTTACCTTCACTCAAGAAAGGCTGATGCCATCCGGAACAGCTCTTCCCCAGCAGGGAAGGCATATGGTATTTGTTTGCCAGCTTTTTCTCCTCATTTCATAAGGTTTCCGCAAGGGCATCTTCCTTCCATATCTCCAAAGGTCTCTGTCTGTGGGGGCTCTGGCAGCTCTGAGCTTTTTCCAAAATGGTTCCCACTTAAAGGGCTCCAGTAAGCAATGCCACCTTGAATGGGTAGAGACACATCTCCATGGAAACCATCTAATCAAATTACCACCCACAACTGGGTGGGTCACATCTCCATGGAAATAATAAAAAAATACCGCCCTGCAATACTGAAGGAGGATTAAAGGAAATGGCTTTTCTGGGGTACCTGACAGTTTCAAACTGGCACAACATAACTTTGCTTCCAAAACCAAAAAAGACAGTGCAAAGGAAGAAAATTATAAACTGATCTTAATCATAACCATAAATATTCAGATCCTAAATAAAATACTAGCAAACTAATTCAGCAGTATATAAAAACAATATATTATCACCAAACATAGTTTTTCTCAGGAATCCAAGGAATGCTCAACATTTATTGATAAGAGTCCATATTTAAATGTCAAAAGAGACGTACTGCAGCAAGAGGATTTGATAAATTTTACAATCCATTCATCATTATAAATAAATAATAAACAAATAAATAAATAAACCGATCAATCTCTTGGCAACCAAGAATAGAAGGCTATGTTCTTAATCTGATAAAGGTAGCAAATGAAACCAGGAGCAAACACAATACCTAACAGTTAGCACTTCAGAGGCATTCTTATAAATACAGGAAGAAGGCAAGGATTCTTGCTATCATTGCTTTTAGTCAAAATTGTATTGAGTTTCTAGACAGTACAAAAAAGTAAGACTAAATTGTCTTTAATTCAAAAGATACGATTATCTACATAGAACGTTCAAGTAAAGCTACTAACATATTATAAGAACTAATAAGAGAATTGAGCAAGATTGCTAAGTATAAGAGCTTCATATAAAATCAATATCGATACATACTATAAATAAGGAATTAGAGATTCAATAAAAGAAAACATCCTATTCACAAGAGCAACAAAATCCACAAGGAATAAAGTCTAACAAAAGATGTGCATGCTCTCTCTCTCTCAGCCAACACGAAAAGTAAATTCACTGCCCTCCCCCTCTCTACATGGGACATGACTCCCAGGGGTGTAAACCTTCCTGGCAACATGGGACAGAAATCCTAGAATGAGCTAGGACTCAGCATCAAGGGATTGAGAAAACCTTCTCGACCAAAAGGGGAAGAGCGAAATGAGACAAAATAATGTGTCAATGGCTGAGAGATTCCAGAGTCGAGAGGTTATCCTGGAGGTTATTTTCACACATTAAATAGATATTCACCTTTTTAGTTAAGGTATAATGGAGAGGCTGGAGGGAACTGCCTGAAAATGTGGAGCTATGTTCCAGTAGCCAAGTTTCTTGACGGGGGTTGTATAATGATATAGCTTTTGCAATGTGACTGTGTGATTGTGAAAACCTAGTGTCTGATGATCCTTTTATCTACCTTATCGACAGACAGGTAAAACATAAGGATTAAAAATAAATAAATAATAGGGGGAACAAGTGTTAAAATAAATTTAGTAGATTGAAATGCTGGTGATCAATGACGGGGAGGGGTAGGGTGTGTGGTATGTATGAATTTTTTTCTGTTTTCTTTTTATTTCTTTTCCTGAATTGATGCAAATGTTCTAAAAAATGATCATGATGATGAATATACAACTATGTGATGATATTGTGAGTTATTTCTTATATAACAAGAATGGAATGATCACATGGTAAGAATGTTTGTGTTTGCATGTGGATATGTTTAATAAAAAAAAGATGTGCATGACTTTTATAGAGAAAATTATTAAATATTATTGAAGAACATTAGATTTTCTCCTCAAATTAATGTATACATACACATACATATATATATGTAACAGAATTACAACCAAAATGCCAGGATTTTTCAGGGAGCTTGACAAGGGATTTTCATTTTCATTTACCAAAAGTTAATATAAGGCTTTAGTAATGATATCAGTACAGGGATAGTACACAAACATATCAATAGCAAAGAACATAGAGCCCAAACAGATATCTAGGAAAGCTAGATATAAAACAAAAGGATTTAAATCAGAGGGGAAAAAACCCACAATTATTCAAAAATGATGCTGAGACAACTAATTAGTTATATGGAAAATAACATTGATTCCTTCCTCCCTCCATTCAAAAACAAATAAAAAGATCTGGGGGACAAATACAACTCAACTTTTTAAAATGAGCAAAGGTTCTAAACAGGTGATGGATGTATTCAGGCTCAAATATAAACTTCCAGCAAATATGTGAGAAGATACTCAAATTCGTCAATAGAAAAATGTAAACATAAAAATTAGGTAATATTAGCCTGGCAAAATTATAAGAATTATAACCACTTCTGCCACTAGAAATGAGGGGGAAAGGCCATGCTAATAGAAATGTGAAGTGTTAGAACTTTTGCAAAAAATCTGTTGATACCTATTATAATAAACGATCCACTCCATGGCATACTATTTTAGTAGTGAAAGGATTAATTTACAACTACATCAGCTAATTCAAAGAATTTCCAAAAAGTAATGGTGAATTACTTTGGTGAATAGAAAAAGCAAGATGCAGAAATGTTTATATAATATGATCCCATTTATTAAAATAAAAACATATCCCCCCGAAAATTATATGTATAAATGTGTATGTAATTCATATGTCTGTCTAAGGATAATTAAGAACACAAAGAAAAGTATAAAGGGATACAAACCAGATTTCTAACACAGGTTATCCTTTTTTTAGGGGATAAGGGAAAATAGCTCATGATGTAAGAACCATAGGGAAGAGAGAAAAAGGGATGAACCAAATAAATAAAGAAAAAAATGTGCATTAATAAAGAGAACATTTGTATGAGAATTTGATATAACATTTGGTTATACATTATTTAAATGATATATAGATACTTTTTAATTCATTATTGAATAATAAAAATGTCAAAAGAAAAGAATTATTAAGAAATACAACTACTTAAACTTAGGATCAAATAACACATTAATATGTTCATTAATGCATTCAACAAATATTTAATAAGTGTACACCATGATCAAGTACTAGAAATACAAAATGCTCAAAATTAAGTACAAAGAAAAGAGATATCATATCAAGAAACAGTAATACAGTAATAATCTGGGCCCCAAAACAAACCTCCTATAATACATATCACTAAACAAAGGCAGCGAGGAGGAAAAAAATTATTTTTCAAAAGAAAGGAAAAAATAGTCACTGGGTGTGCCAGTTTGAAGCTGTATGTACCCCACAAAAGGCAAGCCCCTTAATCTTCATTTGAAAGTGTTAGGTAGGATCTATTGTTTCCATAGAGAGGTGACCCACCAAATTAGATGGTTTCCATGGAGATGTGTCTCCAGCCCTTCAAGATGGGGTTGCTTAACGGAGCCCTTTAAGAGGGAAACATTTTGGAAAAAGCTCAGAAATGACAGAAACCTCAGAGCCGACAGAGGGAGAGCCCACAGAAATGACAGAGCCAACAGAAACTTCAGAGCAGAACTGTTACAGATGCCAATACTTGGAGAACACAAAGATGGATGTCTGGAGATGCTTGGAGCCCAGCAGATGTCACCATTAGATGTTAAGCAAGCCAGAACCTGAGAGAGCTAAGCAAAGCCAAGAGATGAAAGCCAGCCCTAGAGAAGAAAAGGGAAGAATCCTCACAGGAACAAAGGCTGAAGGTAAAAGAGCACAGGAGCAAGGGACCAGCAGACACCAGCCACATGATTACTCAGCTGACAGAGGTGTTCCTAACCCACCAGCCTTCCTTGAATTAAAGTATCTTTCCCTGGATGCCTTAGTTTGGACAATTTTATAGGCTTAGAACTGTAATCTTGTAACTTATTAAATTTCCCCTTTTAGCAGCCGTTCCAGTTCTGATATATCGCATTCCAGCAGCAAGCAAACTATACAATGGGATCAGGGTTTATAAAAGAATAAACATTGCAGCTCAAAGTATGGCCCAGATTTATACTATACACCTTCAGATTTATACTCCACAGCTTCATGTCATTAAGAATGACAATTAGCTTGGGAATTTTAGACTGTTCCCTTGCTATGCAAGTAGTGTATCTGTGGTTAGCCTGTTGTGATATTCAGGGCTCTGGGCCCCTTGGTGAATGAAGGAGGAAACCTTTACTGTTTGTCACCCTGCCTGTGTTACTCTCTGTCTACTACATCCTATAGGGATCACCTAGACAATGAACAAAGGAGTGAATTTTAGGGCTTATGGAATTGGGAAAATAAGGTGTTTGCTCTGAGTTTTCCTCATGCTTTCCATAGTTTGTATTTTATTTTTAAACTCCTATGTACTTGTAAACTCTATTGGTCATTCTCAAAGCCCAGGAAGGCTGTTGAGATGGTCAATGTAAGTGATTTCATGGGAATTTATGTAAAAGACATCTAATGATATTAATGAGGAAAGTGAAGCTTGAACTATGAAGTAAGTATTTATGAACATGGTAGTGATAACTGATACCTACAAAAAAGAGGGATTGGCTCTGTGGAGAAGAAGAGAGGGCAAAGAGAATGGCCCAGCAAAATTTTGCACTTCACCCTTGAAAGGTAAGTGAAGGTGAGTCCAAAATTTGCCAGCCTCAGAAATACCTCTGTCTCCAAATGGAGCTGGAATCACAAAAGGAAGTGCAGGAGAGGGGACTAATGGAGCCTCTTTGGCACACAAGTCACAAGGGAGACACGAAAGCTATTAAGAAGTCATTAGAAAAACATCCTTGGCTTCCCTGGAAACATACTCCTTAATGAGCCCAAACTAAAAACATTAATAAACAGTACCCAAGGCTTTTCTTATGTGAAGTATCCATATTATTAGACATTTTGGGGGCCACAATTACATTGCTGGGCAGGAATGAATAGCTACTTCTACATTAGACTTTTCACAATTGGTACAGATGCCAAAAGACAAAAAAAAAATCAATTACTTTAATTTTTCCGTAATTTGGGAAAAGACTCCTGTGGCTTTATTTTATTGATGAAGCTCACATAACCTGGTTTTCTATGAGAGAAGAGACTGAAACCTACTAAGCTGAGCCCCTACATTAGATGCTTCGCTATTCCTCACCTAATCTTCACTATTTTCTACTAATATTTCATGTTTCATCTGCACAATACTCTTCCCCATAAAGCACCTTTAAACTTTAAGATACCTAAGTCACACCAGGTCAAAAGCAAGCATGGAATATTCTGATGGCGTAAAAGAGCAGACTAATATTTTACAAATATACATGCTGTATGGGTTTGCTAAAGCTGATGAAATGCAATACACCAGAAATGGACTGGCTTTTACAATGGGAATTTATTAACTTAAAATTTACAGTTCCTGAGCCAATGAAATGTCCAACTCAAGCCATCAACTGGACTCTGAAGACAAGCTGCTGGCACCCGTACACCTCTGTAACATAGGAAGGCATGCAGCTGGCATCTGCTGGTCCTTTGGGTTTCACTGCTCTCAAATTCTGGGTCCAGTGGCTTCCTCTCTAAATTTCTGTGTGTCCCCTCCTAACTTCTCTGGGAATTTTTTCTATGGGCTTCTTTTAATTTCATCTCTTAGCGCCTGTATGTGTTTTATCCTCTTATAAAGGACTCCATCAAGAGGATCAAGACCCACACTGAATGAGGTGGGTCACATCTCAATTTAAATAACCTAATGAAAAGATCCCACCTACAATAGTTCTGCACCCAAAAGAATAGACTAAAAGAACATGGCCTTTTCTGGGGTACATAATAGCTTCAAATTACCACACACACAGCATTTATCTGATGTTTTTTTATACTAAGTAATTCAACTGAAGATGGAAATATAACACTCAATTTACATGAAACAACTGCCCAAGATGGAATTGTCAAGATTAGAAATTTTATCTAGGATTACAAAAAAAAAAAATCTTGACTTATGCTTACAGACTTAATAACTCTTTCCTAACCCCACTGCCCATCATGCCTAAACCTAGCTCCACTAAATTTAATTAAAGTTAGGTTATTATCAAGCTTCTGATCAAAGGAAGTTTGGAAAATCATAAGACAAATGTAGCCTAATGTTAAACAAAAACTTTGTGTAATGGTTCAAAAAGGCAAGGCTGAGGGTTATAGGATAAGTTTTGAATTTGATTAGCAAAATCTGAGAGTCCTAGATCAAAGATTCAAAATTAAAAAGAGTTATATGAAAAGATTATTACTGCACAACTAACATAAAGCACTCATCTTTCCTAAAGATGAAATCTGTACTTAGATACCAAAACAAAGTTGAAGTATATGTGTAACATATTTGATACATGTGATGTATGATATATATGTGATATATGAAGTCTAAAGGCCAGTTAAGGGTCTGTTCTAGTTTGCTAGCTGCCAGAATGCAATATACCAGAAATAGAATGGCTTTTAAAAAGGGGAATTTAATCAGATGCTAGTTTACAGTTCCAAGGCCAAGAAAATGTCCCAATTAAAACAAGTCAATAGAAATGTCCAATCTAAGGCATCCAAGGAAAGATACCTTGGTTCAAGAAGGCCGATGAAGTTCAGGGTTTCTCTCTCAGATGAGAAGACACATGGCGAACACAGTCAGAGTTTCTCTCTCATCTGGAAAGGCACATAGTGAACATGGTCTCATCTGGAAGGGCACATGACAAACAAGGCATCATCTACTAGCTTCTTCTCCTGGCTTCATGTTTCATGAAGCTCCCTGGGAGACATTTTCCTTCTTTGTATCCAAAGGTCACTGGCTGGTGGACTCTGCTTCTCGTGGCTATGTCGTTCTGCTCTGCTCTCTCTGAATCTCCCATTCTCCAAAATGTTTCCTCTTTAATAGGACTTCAGAAACTAATCGAGACCCACCCAAATGAGTGGAGACATGCCTCTACCTAATCCATCTTAAAAACCACTCTTGATTAAATCACATCTCCAGGGAGATGATCTAATTACACTTTCAAACATACAATACTGAATAGGGATTAGAATAAACAGCTGCCTTTACAAAATGGGATTAGGATTAAAACATGGCTTTTCTAGGGTACATACATCATTTCAAACCAGCACAAGGTCTTACCAAGTTTTAGAAAATCTGACATTCATGTAACGATGATTGGCTGAGGCTCAAAAAAATGAGGCGGATTCCAAAGTATGCATGGTGCCCTTTTGTCCAACCCAGGAATAAAAGGACAAAAAAGTGAACAATTCCTTTAAAATTTTAAATAAGAAACAGAGAGTTGCTTTTCCTGATGAATGTCCAATGATTAATAGTTTGTTTTTCATTAAATTTAAAAAGATAAAGCTCCAAGAACCTAAGAAGATCATTAAATCACTAAAAAGAAGCAAGTTTGCTAAAATTAGATTTCCTCCCTGTAATGTGACATTACCTACAAATCTCTGACATCCTGGATCTTTTAGTGAACATTCCTAACCCCTTAACTTTTAAATATCACAATTTTCACTAGCATTGAACTTTTAAATTTAGGGAGAAAAAGTTCACAGTGGCTGAAAGTCCAGGCTCTGGAATCACTGAAATAAAATCCAGAACTTACTTAGTCACCTATAGGTTCAATTTCTCACCATTACCAGAAATAAAACACATCAATTATTAACATACAGCATGGGTATTTTCATAAGTATTTTTTAATATAAAAAAGAAAGCAGAATGTTTTCTCTCCTTAAACATGACCTTTCCATAACAATTTAAGCCACTTAATTTAGGAGCAGGAAAATGCTTCAACCTGCATCAATCCTTTCCAGTTTCTATGCACTGTTTAATTGAAACCACCGTTTAAAAGCATACAGATCACTTAAAGTGACAAAATATGAGATTAAACATTTCTTATCAATAGTGATTCTCTACTACATTATCAGAGAAGGAATTCCAAATCAAAGCTTAAGATTTTAGTCAAATTTACAATTACAGTGGAAATACTTGGGCTCTGGTTTCTCAAGAATAGGGGTGGGAAGCAATTTTACTCTTCCTCTTTCTTTGTAATTTTGTGCATTCTGCAAAAGGAGAAGAAAATAAGTATGGAAAATTTCTCTAATTTTCTCTGGCAAAAAAAGAACAATTGTCTCTTCGATACTATTATATTCACCAGAGGCAATTTTCTTTGAGAGCAAGGTTTTTTTTAAAAAAAAAAAAAAAAAGGCTACCCACACACTGTGTCTAATTATTCAACAAAGTATCCTCTTCAAAGTAATTACCAACTAACAAGGGTATGCCTCCTTTTGTGAAATGGAGAAAAATGAAATTTTAGAAGACAAAAGCAGATTTTTCTGTCAGATTACATTATAGTTTCAGGGTTGTAATTTCTGTTCTTAATTTTCAATTGGCAGTATCTCTTAATACTTAAAAATAAAGTTTCTCTGTCAATTGATAAAAGTTGATTATCTGCCATAATACATAAGAGTATTTGTATGACATTATTTTTAGAGAAAACTATTTCATAAAAAGAAAAAAGAATCCTCCCTTTTGTTTTTAATCATTTGGTTTCCTTGTTTTCAGACTTTATGTATAGATCCAAGAAATGTTTAAGAAAGTTCAAATTAATTTTTCTAAAGTAATATGAAATATAACCAATATAATAAGAATCCATGCATCCATACTGTGGTGGTTTGAATTGTGTACCCGTCTGTTCATGCTCTTGGTCTTGGCCCACATTCTGGTAGGTACAGAGCTATTATAAATAAGATCTCTTAAAGGAGTCACTTCAGGTAAAGTGTGGTCCAACTGAATCAGGTTAAGCTTTACGAGATTACTGGAGTCCTTTGTAAGCAGAGTGAAAGTCAAATGGGGAGAGAAAACAGGGAAGACAGCCAGAAGCTGGAAGTTCAATAGAACTCAGCAGAGATAGGAAAAGAAGTTGTCATATATACTGCCATGTGGCAGAAAAGCCAACCCCAAAGATTGCTAAACAAACAGAAGATACCAACTCCAGGAGAAAGCAAGCCTTCTAGCCTCTAAAATCATGAGCCAATAAATTGCTGTTGTTAAGCCAACCTATTGTATGGTGTTTGCTTTAGCAGCCAGAAAACTAAAACATACACCAAGATGGGTGGATGGATGGATGGATGGACGGATGGATGGACAGATGGACGGATGGATGGATGGATGGATGGCTAGATGGATGGATGGATGGATGGATGGATGGATGGACAGACAGAAAGATGGATGAATAAATGGAAGCAAAGAGAAAACTCATCCTCACACTAAGATTCCAGCTTAGAAGGAATGACTGAATCAGAAAAGTCACTACTTGGTACTACTTATAGTAACCATTGTTTCAGGCAAAAATCAACAATTAGATGCTAAAATCAGTGGGTAGAATGTATGATGCAAAACAGTATTTTCAAGTATCAAACAGTCTTCCTATGCAATACTTATTAATTAAAAGGGAAAAATAGTTACTTTACAGTGGAGAAACCTAGCAGGCACAATTTTCACCAAGTGTTCAAAGTTTTCTTCAGTAATGGGACAAATCAATATTAGATGCCTCCCAGCATGATGCTCTAAGCTGGCCATATACCAGTGCTCTGGGTTTCCTGCCAGAAGTCCATAAACTGAATCTAGTCATTGGGATTTGACAAACCCAAAATGAAGAACATTCAAAAATTTAACTGACCAATGCTCTTCAAAATTATCAAGATCATGAATGAGAAGAAAAGACTGAGGAACCGTTCCAGATTAAAGGAGATTAAATAGAAATGAAAACTAAACATAACATGTGATTCTGTATGGCATCCTGGACCAAAGGAAGATGTTAGTCATAAAATTTGAACAATCTATAGATTATCAGTCTATAGGTTAAATCATAGTAATTGCATCAATGTTAAATTTCTTCATTTTAATAAGTGTACTGTGATTATAGAAGAGAATGTGCATGTTCTTAGAAAATAAACACCAAATTGTTTAGAAGTAAAAGTATTTAGAAGCATCATGTCTACAACTTTCTCACAAAATGTTTCAGAAAAAAAACTGGTAAAAGTATTTAGAAGCATCATGTCTACAACTTTCTCACAAAATGTTTCAGAAAAAAATTGCATATATATGGATATATACAGAAAGATAAAATATGAACACTAGGGAAAAATCTAGGTAAACAGTATACAGAATTTCTTTGCTCTAAATTTTCAAGTTTTTCAAATAAAAAGTTTTTTAAAAAAATAGTTAAAAGGTAATCATCCTCCATTCCTCCATTTTGGTTTGATGATTATCTGGTCTAAGGTTCAGCAAACTTTTTCTGTAAAAAGCCAGACAATCAATACATTTTAGGCTCTGAGGGCCTAAATTTTTTTCACAACTTAATTGTGTCATCATGTCACAAAAGCAGCCACAGACCTTAGGTAGATAAATGGGTGTGGCTGTGTGCCAATAAAACTTTACTTTTAAAAATAGACTGTAGGCCAGATTTGGCCCAGGGGCTAGAGTTTGCTCCCACCTGATCCAGTCCATGCCAGGGAAAATTAATTAAAGTAATTATACTTACAGTTAATATTTTTTATTACCACATCCCCAACACTATACTAAGTACTTTATTAGCATTAACTCATTTATCCTTATACCAATCTGATGAGGTGAATACTCTTATCCCCATTTTCCAGATAAGGAAACTCGGGCCTACTTAAGGAACCTGTCCAAGGTTACAGAGCAGCAAGCAATAGACTGGGCTGGAAGATAGGTAGATCTGATGCCATACACTGAATTATAATCAACATGCTATAGTTCTTCTCATATGTTTTGAATTATATTATAACATACAACAACTAAAGAACTATAACTATTACTAAGAATAGCTAAATACACAAATTCAAGATTTATATTCTGAGAAGGTACTTCTCACAAACCTCCTGTAGCTGCAAGGACATAAGTCCCAATTGATCCTGACGTCTTTCCACCAGCTCTCTTTCTGTGCGCATCTCTCTTTCAATTTCCTGAAGCCGCCGCTCTACCCGATCTGAAACCTTAATTCGAGAAAACACATAGTGATATTATAAGGGTGCTAAAAAAAAAGAGGCTAAGCTGCAGAGATGGTATATGCCAGGTATGATACTGCCTAAAACATTTAAAATTGGCTTTCTTACAGAGTCCTGTATAATGAAACTACTTTAAAACGGCTGACAAAAAAATTAACTTAGTCTCCAAATAATACATACCTAGATCCCAATAACAGCCTCAAATTTTTCAACATGTGATAGAATATGTCAATAGGTCAGAGTTAAAAGACTATAACAGAGTGCCCTCTGGTGAGTTAGAAGAAAATTTGCCAACAACTGCGTGTATTACCCAGTTCATCTTAAACTGTCAATCTATTTAGTTATTTTTCATTTTAATTATCCACAAGCATTACCTGCAAGGAAGGTTTGATGTTTCTGCACAATGAATAATTAAAAGGGTTTTTCTATTAGCCTGTCAATCTTTTCTACTGTGATTTGTTGAAACTAATCCAGCTGTAAAAGATCAAAAGCTAAAGTCAAACTGAAAAATGCTTGTCATGAAAATAAATAGGAATTTTTCTCTTTGATGGAAGATTTGCCTTACTAAAACTTGTGTAGATTCAAATACATTCTATGTGTATCATTATGTAGCCTTCTAAATAAAATGCACAGAGAATGCATACATATGGTGCAAGATATAGCCCACAGAAGACATTTTGCATCGAGACGCAATAAATACAGCACCATCATAAGAATATTTTGCCACCAATTCCATCTTTGATGTAGAATCAAGAAAGATCTTAGACAATAAGGATATTATTGGAGTAAAAGAGATGTTCTAAAACTGAATAATGGTAATGCACAACTCAGAAAATTTACTAAAAATCATTCAATTTCACATTTAAATAATTTTATGGTAACTTACTTCGGTAAAGTCACTTTTTTTAAGAAAAGGCACTGATAAATATGTTTAATTAGTTAATAAATGCTGAACAAAAGCAGTCCATTTAAAATTTAGCTGTTTATATTCACTAAGTCTTGGTATTCAATTATAGTACTCAGAAAACACTAAAAGATATTGATTGACAATGATAGTCACAGTGCTCTACTAAAAATTCTACAAACCCTTCAGCATCAAGGTCCTATTCATCCTAATAATCAATCTTAATATATGAATAATTAATTTACTATTGTATCTGAAATAATGTACCTGCTGTAATAGAAAACAAAATACTGAATATTAAAAAATAAAAAATTGTTAATCTATTCAATGTTTTAAGAAATGGAAATGTATTTTTCACTCTGAATATAAAAAGTAAAGCAGCACATCAAAAAATAGATATAGAATAATAAAATGTAAAAATACAAAAATAATCAGATAATATCATTTTGTGGTATACTTCCAAAATTTTTTTCTATGCATATGTGCTTGAATAGAGAAACATACGTGTTTCATTTCTTTTTTTTTTTTAACAAAAATTGGATATCACACAGAGTATTTGCAATTTTTTTCAGTTCATATATTATGGACAATTTTCCATGACAAGAAATAGATCTGAATCATCATTCTTAACAAATAATAGTTCTCCATAATTGATTAAAGTAACTCCGTAGTGATAGAGTTGAGATAATTATTTTTTACTATACTATGTTTTGAAAAACACTCCTGCATCAAATCATTTTTGTGCACTCAGAATAAAATCATAAAAATGGAATTAATTGAATCAAAAGGTATAAATTACTTAAAAAAAATATGCATTTAGAAGCAAGAATCTTGGAATTTTATTCAAATCTCTTTTTTCTAAAAAGACTGAGGAAGTAAGTTATTGATCAGAGTCAAAACAACTATTTAGTGAGAAGAATGGACTTTCAACAGGTCTCCATTTACAACAGTATCTCGCAATGCCCAGGCACATTTTCATACATTCACTCACAACGTATGCTAATTTGTGTCAGTTACTTTGCAAGGAAGGGATTAATAAACATGCTTTGTCCATTGACCCTGCCTTTAAAGAGATTACTATCTATCGAAATCTGGCATGGAACTAATAGTTAAACTTTATCCAACTAAATTAAATGTGTTGATTGACTTCTATATTTCAGGAAAGAAGACTGCGCAAAAGTGATGCAATGTTCCTCTGTGACTAGTTTACAAAAATCTGAGTTCCACCTTATTAGCATACTGACTCCCTCTGTCTTCTCTTGCTTGCCTGTTTGCTCTGAGGAGGCAAGCTGCCATGTCATAATTACGAAGCAAAGAAATGAAAGTGGCCTCTAGTCAAGGTTGATGAGGACTTAGTGCCTCATTTCAATGGCCCATGAGGAACTGAATCCCACCAACAACCATGTGAGTGCACCAGAAAGCAGATCCATCCAAACCTGGACATGACTGCAGCCTGTGAGGCACAGAAACAGAGGACCCAAACTGCACATGGATTAGTGAACCACAGAAACCACCAGGTAATATTGTTTTAAGTCAATAAATTTAGGAAAATTTGTTACACAGTAATAGATAATTAACACAATGATTTTACCTGTTTTCCAGTAAACCCTAACCCAAGAAATGAAGAAAAAACTGTTCCTCACTCCAGCCACAAATCTTCCAACTATATCACACAGAGCAAAATAACAAGAATAAAAATGAAAATGACTTTAAAGTTAGTATTTAATGAAAAGGAGTTAAAGAAAAGCAAAAGCATTCTGTTTATGGGATTGTGTTCTGGCTTTTCCAATAAGTAGATTCCTCAGCTCTTTAATAATACCTACTGGTTTAAAACCCATTTAAATAAGCATTTATTATATATCTTGCTGTTATAATTTATGCAAAAACCATCGTTATCCTAAATGTAGTGTTGACAGAAAGAGCTAGCTCTATTTTTAACTTAAATAGTGACCAACTTATAGAAAACGAAAATTAAAACAGACTTTTTCCTCCATAAATAATCAAACTTTATATGTATTCATATCACATTCAACTGGGTAAAATCGAGACAACTAATGAATTAAAATTTTCCCTGTGGTGTGATTCCCACGTAATATTGATTGTTTACTACTACAATTAGGTGCTAAAGAAAATTTCCACAACATCATGCAATACATACTATTTCCTTCCAAAGAGCAATTTGAAAAAAAATCATTCACAAAGGATTAGCAAATAAAATCCTGGCATGTGTGATAGTACCCAATACTTTTTACCTTTCAAAGAAAAATGTGTTCCATAAACTTTCAAGATATATTTTAGCTGCTCAGAACAATGCATGATAAACAACTGGAGCCTCGGAATAATACCCAATATATGTGGTTACCAGTGAAATGTAAAATTGGTGGGAGAAAAGGGAGTTATCTATTTTGACTTTATATATTTGTGCAATATTTAAAAGCTTTCCACAGAGAATATGCATCACTTTGTTAATTTTATTTTAAACTTAAATTTGGAGGGGGGAAACAGCTGCAGCCTCTGAGAAGATTAACACTCAAATAACAAAACTGCATCTTCTCTGACAGCATGATATCATGAATTCACAAAAACAACACAATATGTCAAACAGTTATAAAATGTAAATGTTGACTTCAATTGGAATAAGTGAGTCACAAAATCTATATAAAGTCCTTGCACACATTGGAAGCAAACATCATGTGGCTTTCAGAAGACCTTCTAAAATTCAACAATATTTTTGCAACAATAATTTTTGCATTAACTGATTTTTCTAAATCAGGAGTACATACACCAATGTTTGTAATGCCCTCTGTGTGGTTATGAGGCAACTTTAATTTGAAGGAAAATTGTAATTATAGAAAGTACAAAACAAGCTGGAACTTCACAACCTGATGTGAGGAAATGGCAGATGCACAATTCAGTGGAACACACAGTTAGGCTATATACAATTTTCACAGTTTAGACATTACAAAAGACTTTGTCTTTGTGAGCTGGGCACACTGAAAAGTTGGGTTAAAAAAGGGAGATGGAAACATCAGAGAGTTGAGCACCAGTAAGATATGGTATCTAGTTGTACAACCATATCACAGCTTCTTCTGCTATAAGGTTACACTTTAGGCCCACAGTAAAATTCTAGAACATAGGAAAGATAATACTCGCTACTTTTATTTGCATGGCAAAGAAATAAAACGAAATGCCAACTCTAGTTACACAGTGAAAGGTGAAACTTAACAAATGTAATGTGCACTATGCAACCTAGTATTTTCAAACCCAGACCTCAAAACATCCCAACTTTCTAAAAATTTCAACAAACAGCATGGCCCCAGCCCCTTACATCTGCGCACCCATACCAGGGCCCCACCCTGGACCCAACATTACCCACCCAACATCACTCACCCTTGACAAACGTCCTGCAACCTCTGTGACCAATGTCTCATCCTTACATACTCACACATCCACATCTGAACACCCTGCACAAAGACACACCCTGCCCTATCCTCCCTGTACCCCAACTTCTGTGTACTGACCCGCATCCTGACACAATGACCCACATGTTCCACGTACCCACCCACATCCTCCTACCCATGTACCAGCCACAGCACATCCACACAGCCCTCCCATTCACCTCCCACGTTCTACTTCAGTGTCCCCCATACCACACCCTGCTCCTGTGCTCCAAGGCCTGACTGAGCTGCACCTCATCCCCACAGCTCCCGTCCCACACCTCCACAACCCCATGACATGCACCCCACACTCACAAGTACCAGTGACCCATGAATATACCTAGCCATAATCTATTACTGCACTGTTGTGCCCCTCCCCACGCCCCACATCCTGCTTCATACCTGTCTCATAAACACAAAGTTTTAGACTATTGAAGGAAATCAACTTCCAAAGCAACCCTATGAGATATTTATATGCCACGAAGACAACAGAAGATCACTAACCATATGAAAATGCAAACAGATATAGCCCAGTCTAATGACCAAATTAAAACACTGGAGGAGACAGACTTTGGAACAACTAATCAAAGATATTCATATAATGTTATTAAATAAAATCAGTGTGATGGCTAATGAAATAAAGGAGACGAAGACACTAGAAGAGCATAAAGAGGATTCTGAAAGAATAAATAGAACAATTGCATATATCACAGATATTAAAGATGCTTGAGACCAAATAAAAAAATACACTACAGACACACAAAAGTAGATTTAAAGAAGCAGAAGAAAGAATAAGCAAACTAGAAGACAGGACAACTGATTTCAAACACACAAATAAGCAAATGACATAAAAAGATGGAAAAATGTGAACTGAATCTCAGGGAAATCATGGACAAAACAAAGGGCACAGGGCAGGCCACGTTGGCTAAGCAGACAGAGTTCTTGCCTGCCATGCTGGAGACCTGGGTTCGATTTCCAGTGCCCATCCACACACAAAAAAAGCGCACAAATATAAGAATCACCAGTGTTCCAGAAGAAGAAGAGTAAAGGACTAGGAAGATTAGTGGAGGACATGATGGGGGAAAACTTCCCAACCCTTACAAAAAACAAAAATATTCAAATTAAAGAAGCCCAACGAACTCCAAATAGAATAAATCCAAATAGGCCTTCCCCAAGACACATACTAATCAGTCTGCCAAATGTTGAAGAGAAGCAGAAAATCCTGAAAGCAGCAAGAGAAAAACGATCTACTATGTACAAGGGAAACCAAGTAAGACTGAGTTCAGACTACTCAACTGGCACTATGGAGGCAATAAGGCAGTGGCAAGATAGATTTAAGATCCAAAAAGAGAAAGACTTTCAGCCAAGAATTCTGTACCGAGACAAACTGTCCTTCAAAACTGAAGGAGACCTCTCCATGTGGGACATGACTCCCAGCGGTGTGGCCTTTCCTGGCAACATGGGACAGAAATCCTAGAATGAGTTGGGACTCAGCATCAAGGGATTGAGAAAACCTTCTCAACCAAAAGGGGGAAGAGAGAAATGAGACAAGATAAAGTGCCAATGGCTGAGAGATTCCAAACAAAGTCAAGAGGTTTTCCTGCAGGTTATTCTTACGCATTAAAGAGATACCACATTTTTAGTTAAGGTATAACAGAGAGGCTGCAGCGAATTGCCTGAAAATGTGAAGCTGTGTTCCAGTGGCCAAGTTTCTTGAAGATAACTGTATAAATGATACAGCTTTCGCAATGTGACTTGTGATTGTGAAAACCTTGTGTCTGATGCTTCTTTTATCTACCTTATGAACAGATGAGTAAAATATATGGATTATAAATGAATAAATAATAGGGGCACAAATGTTAAAATAAATTTAGTAGATTGAAATGCTAGTGATCAATGAAAGGGAGGGGTCAGGGGTATGGTATGTATGAATTTTTTTCTGTTTTCTTTTTGTTTCTTTTTCTGGATTGATACGAGTGTTCTAAGAAATGATCATGATGATGAATATACAACTATGTGATGAACAAAAAAAGAATGTTCATATTGTATGTTGATTGATTTTATTAACAAAAATTAAAAAGAAAATTGAGGGAAATATTAAAATTTTCACAGACAAACAAAGGCTGAGAGAATTTGTAACAAGAGACTGGCCCTATTAGAAATACTAAAGGGAGTTTTGTTGACCGAAAAAAAAAAAGACAAGAGAGGGAGGTCTGGAAGAGGATACAAAATTAAGAATACCAGTAACTTAAAGGGTAACTTAAAGGATATAAAGGCAAAGAGGGAAAAGAATATATAGAGCTGACAAATAAAATGCAAAGGATATCACCTGCCATGCCAGACACCTGGGTTCAATTCCCAGAGCCTGCACATGCAAAAATAAAAATATATATATATTAAAAGATAAGATGGTGGATTTAAGAAATTCCTGCACAGTTAATAGCTCTGAATGTTAATGGACTAAACTTATCAATTTAAAGATACAGATTAGCAGAGTGGATTAAGAAATATAATCCAGCTATATGCTCTTTACAAGAGACGCATCTTAGACACAAATTTACAAATAACTGGAAGTGAAAGGATGGAAAAAGATGCTCCACACAAGCTATAACCAAAAGAAAGCAGGAGTAGCTATACTAATAATAGACAAAACAGGCTTTAAATGTATACACATCATAAGAGACAAAGTAGGACACTATATATTAGTAAACAGGACAATTAACCTAGAAGAAATAACAATCATAAATGTCTATGCTCCCAATTAGGGAGCTCTAAAGTACATGACACAGACATTGCAAAACTGAAGGGTGCAATAGACATTTCAACAATAACAATAGGAGATTTCAATATAACACTCTCCTATATAGACAGAACAACTAAACAGGATCAACAAGGAAATAGAAAACTTAAACAATTTGATAAATAAATTAGACCTAACAGACATATATAGGTCATTACACCCCAAACACTAGGATATACATTCTTCTTTAGTACTCATGGAATATTTTCCAGGATATGCTGGGACACAAAACAGGTCTTCATAAATTTTAAAATATTGGAATTATTCAAAGCACTTTCTCTGATCACAATGGAATGAAGCTGGAAATCAATAACCATGAAAGAATGAGAATTTTCACAAATAAGTGGAGATTAAATAACACACTCTTAAACAATGAGTGGGTCAAAGAAGAAACTGCTAGAGAAATCAGTAGCTATCTAGAGATACAGGAATGAGAATACAACATATCAGAACCTATGGGATGCGGCAAAGGCTGTGCTGAGAGGGAAATTTATTGCCCTAAATGCCTACAACATTAAAATCAGGAACAAGACAAGGATGCCCTCTGTCATCACCACTATTTAACATTGTAATAGGCATTCTAGGCAGAGCAATCAGGTAGGAAAAAGAAATCAAAAGCACCCAAATTGGAAAGGAAAAGTAAAACTTTCATTATTTACAGATGACATGATACAATACTTGAAAAATCCTGACAAATCTACAATAAAGTTACCTTGAGCTAATAAACAAATTCAACAAGGTGGGCAAAAATCAGTAATGTTTCTATACACAAGCAATTAAGTATGTATTAAAGGAAGCAGCTAAAGGAATCAAGTACCTAGGAATGAAATTAACTAGGGATGTAAAGGACTTGTACACAGAAAATTATATAACATCGCTAAAAGAAATCAAAAATGATCTAAATAGGTATAAAGACATTCCCTGCTCATGGACAGGAAAGTCAAATGTAGTTAAATGTAGTTAAGTCAATTCTACCCAAATTGATCTACAGATTCAACGCAGTAACAATCAAAACTCCAAAAATCTACTTTGATGACTTGGAAAAGCTAGTTACCAAATTTATCTGGGAAGGAAAGAGACCCAAATAGCTAAAAGCATCCTAAAAAAGAAGAACAAAGTGGAAGGATTAACACTCCCTAATTTTAAAAGATCCACAATGTCTTTCTGACCAAAAGGAGGAAAAGAAATGTACCAAAATAAGGTATCAGTGGCTAAGATAGTTCATAGAGAGTCAAGAAGCTATTCTGGAGGCTATACTTACACAAGCTTCAGCTAGATATGGCTAATTACCAGTTTGCCAACCCACAAGCAACACCATTCCTGTTAACCCTACAGAATAGTAGGGCTCTATTTGGGATCATTCAAAAATTTCATGCACTAAGATTACTTTCCAGAAGCCTACAACCTCCAGATGGTTCCTGGCCAGACAAGTCCTGAAACCCAGAAGGATCAGCCTCTCCAAGAACATCAACTACTTCCATCCTGCTATCTCATATTGTTGACATGTCTTTACAATATGAAAAGATTACAATGGGCATAGCCCAAATATACCTAAAGATTGGGAAAAGGATCAAAGGAAAAGGAAGAGTTATAACACAGAAGACAGGATTTAACAAATGAGTATGACTGCTGAATCATTATATTGATACTACTTAAAACTAGGCCTTATAGTTTATAATATATTACTGTTGGGATATTTCAAACTTAAATATCTAAAATTATTTCATAGACATGTGCTAAGTGATATAGGTATATAGTTTTACATAAGTATCAAACACCACCCCAAAGGTTAAAATCTACTAAAATTCACTGTTGAGTAAATTTCACCGATAATGACCAACTCAACCATCTTCTCTGCCATCTATATATCAAATAAAACTTGTTATAAATGAAGAGTTCTCACCAATTCTGGTCTCTGGGCTTCATTAAGTTTTTCATTTAATTCTTCCAAAGCCCTTTTTGTTTCAGCATCAGAACTAGACAAAGAAAAATAATTTAAATTTAGATATGTGTGAAAATATATACAATTAGTGAAATTTACAACATAATAAATGTTATAATACAATACTCTACAGAATAAATTATGTACTTTAGCAAATATCAGAGACATCTGGAAGGCATGTTAAAGCACAGATTGCTAAAAATGCATTGGATGACACCCCAATCAAGAAGATGGAGTGAGAAGCTTCAAGGCTTCATCCCCCAACAGAAGCTTTGAAAACTAATAAGAACTGGTAGAACTGGTAGAAACCCCTTTCCCAAAGCTCCAGAAAATAGCTAAAGGATTGCAGTAACAGGTGAGGACTGAATCAAGAAAAAGGCAACATAAATATGGTAGGTATTCAACTTCCCCATTTGGAAATTTTCTGATATTCTCACAAGCAGTGGAGACAACCAAATCAATAGGCTGAGCCCTCAATCTTGGGGGTTGCACCTATGAAACTTATTCCTGCAAAGGACAGGCTGAGCATGCTTAAAACTAGGCCTTATACTCACCCCCAGAGAATCTCTTTTGTTACTCAGATGTGGCCTCTCTCTCTAAGCCAACTATGCAGGTGAACTCACTACCCACCCCCCACCCCCATTTGGGACATGACTCCCAGGGGTGTAAATCTCCCTGGCAATATGGGACAGAACTCCCAGGATGAGCCAGGACCCGGCATCAAGGAACTGAGAAAGCCTTCTTGACCAAAAGGGGGAAGACAGAAATGAGACAAAATAAAGTTTCAGAGGCTGAGAGATTTCAAAGTCTAGAAATTATCCTGGAATTTATGCATTATCTAGATATCCCTTTTTAGGAGAGGCTGGAGGGAAGTGCCTGAAAACTGCTGAGCTGTGTTCCAGTAGCCTTGATTCTTGAAGATGATTGTATAAAAATAATAACTTTTACAATCTGACAGTGTGATTGTGAAAACCTCGTGTCTGATGCTCCTTTTATCCAGGGTATGGACAGATGAATAAAAAAGAAAGTAAATAAATAACTGGGGGTAAAATAAACTGGGTAGATTGAAATACCAGTGGTCAATGAGAGGAAGTGGTAAGGAGGTATGCATGCATTTTTTTCTTTTTATTTTTTTTCTGGAGTGATGTAAATGTTTTAAAAAATTATCATGATGATGAATTCACAACTGTGTGATGATATTGTGAGCCACTGATGGCATACCATGTATGGAAAGTATGTGTGTGAAGATCTGTCAATAAAAATATTAAAAAAAAAAAAGTTAGGCTTTTATGTACCCCCCTCACTAGTGCATCTTCCACCCCCTTACTCCTTTGGCATGGAGGTAGCAGAGGAACCCCATGCACATATTGGAATCATGTACATATGGGCCAATCTGTCTGGTGGCAGATTGAAAAACTGAACCTGGACATCTGTCACAGGCTCCTCTTCCCAGAACTTGCCCTGCAAGCAAAAGGCAGCTCACTGTAGAGCAATCAAATCACAGTTGCCTAGGGCAAAGGTTTACTGGATGTAGGATATACAGTGCAATTTCCGTGAGGAAATGCTGTTTCCTATAAAAGAAGGATATTAGAATCCATGTAAACTGAGGTATTCTAGGGCTACACACATATGCCTGGGACAAGATAAATGTACAGAAAGGTCAAAAGAAAACACTACATTTTTGCCATGAGCTATCCTCAAAACTCATCATATAGCTAAACTCTGAAGAAAAGCACTCTCTCAGGCCAATCTGGAAAGACTGGAAAGATGTTTTCTTTTCTTTTTTTTATTCTTTCTGGTTAGCTCTAATCACTCAAGGAAAACTCTGTCATAACACTGGTGGGTACAAGCTTAAGGAAAAGATACTTCAGAGTCTGAATTCCAGCAAAAACATTTAAATATCAAAATGTCCAGCTTTCAACAAAAGATTACAAAACATACAAAGAAACAAAAAGCAATGGTGAAAAAGAGGGCCAAGATGGCGGCATAGCATCTTGGGATTTAGTTCATCCTCCAAAGTAGCTAGTAAATAGCCAGGAACAGTACAGAACAACTGCTTGGGCCACGTCAGTGAATGGACACACAGCGTACCCAGTCTGGACCAAGTGGACCAGCTGCGAGCCCCCCAGAACAGTGAGTTCCCCAAGCCATGGCAGCTGGCACCCCTCCCCCATAGATTGCTTCCCAGAGGGAAAAGGAAAGAGACTTTACTAGCAGCAGGGGCTGAACACAACAAAACTCCAACTGTGGAATTAATGAACAAATTCTGACTACTAAAAATAGACCCCCAGCTCAGCTGAACCTCAAGTAAAAGCGGAGGACACTGGTTTTTGCCCCTCGCAGAGGGGGCAGGGCTGACAGAAAAAGAAAGAAAAAAAAACAGAAGTTTTTTTGGCTCTGAAAAGGTCTGGGCCTTGCAGGAAAGGAGGAGGCACATAGCACCTGGAGATACACAGAGCAACGTACCAACTGAAGCTCTTGATTGGCAAACCCAAGGAACGGGATCCTACTCTGAAAAGGATTTTTTGTTTTCTCTTTTGTGTCTGTGTTTCTACAGATTGATTACTCTTTGGCTACAGCTACAAGGCTTCTCGGGCTCCACTGCCCCAGGCATAGGCAGAATTGAACTTGTTTGAGAGCCTGTCTGGAGCCTGTGCCTTCCCCAGGAGAGGGGTGGGGCCCAGCTCAGGTGGAATCCCTCACTCAAGGAATTCAGACCACGGGGTCTGAAAAAGTGAAGCAATTAAAGCCAGCCTACAACCTCTCCTCTGTCTCCACCATGCCCCTAGCATGGAGAGTCTGCTGGAGTTAAAGGTGCCGCATAACCTTATGCTGGTGGGACCTGCAGGCAGAAAAACGCCACATACTGGGCAGAATAGGAAAAATGCAAAGTCCAGAGACTTCATAGGAAAGTCTTTCAACCTGCTGGGTCTCACCCACAGGGAAAACTGACACATGTGACACTTTTTTCTCCTGAGAGGAGACCAGTTTGGTCTGGGAAAATCTGACTGGGGTCTATAATACCTAAGTAGACTCTTCTAAGGGGTGGGGGAAAGGCACCATACAGGCAGAGCAATAAACAAAAAAAGAAGAACTGAAAAACTCTGATCTATTAAACAAAACCTAAGCTAGAGGACTAGAATAAGCAGAACTGAATGTCAAAGAACAGACAGACAACAAAGACATCCAACAAGAAAATCCTATGGAAAAAAAAAAATGAAAACAATCTCCAGAATAAACTAACTAAGGTAATTAAATGCCTAGATGCCAGCAAAAAATAACAAATCATGCTAGGAAAATTGAAGAAATGGCCCAGTGAAAGGAACAAACCAACAATTCAAATGACATACAGGAGTTGAAACAATTAATTCAGAATGTTCGAACAGACACGGAAAACTTCATCAAAAATCAAATCAGTAGATTAAGGGAGGATAAAAAGGAAAGGAATGAACAAAATGAAGAAATCGAAAGCCTGAAAAAACAAATAACAGAACTTATGGGAATGAAAGGCACAGTGGAAGAGATGAAAAAAACAATGGAAACCTACATTGTTAGATTTCAAAAGGCAAAAGATAGGATTAGTGACCTGGAGGACAGGACATCTGAAATTTTACAAGCAAAAGAAAACATAGGGAAAAGAATGGAAAAATATGAGCAGGGACTCAGGGAACTGAATGACAGCATGAAACACATGAATATACATGTTGTGAATGGCCCAGAAGGAGAAGAGAGGAAAAGGAGGAGAAAAACTAATGGAGGAAATTATCACTGAAAATTTCTCAACTCTTATGAAAGACTTAAAATTACAGATCCAAGAAGGGTAGCATACCCCAAATAGAATAGATCCAAACAGATGTACTCCAAGATGCTTACTAATCAGAATGTCAGAGGTCAAACAGAAAGAGAGAATCTTGAAAGTAGCAAGAGAAAAGCAATCCATCACATACAAGGGAAGCCCAATAAGACGATGTGTAGATTCCTCAGCAGAAACCATGGAAGCAAGAAGACAGTGGGATGATGTATTTAAAGCTACTAAATTAAGATGAAAACCTGCCAAGAATTCTATATCCCGCAAAACTGTCCATCAAAAATGAGGGGGGAATTAAAATATTTTCAGACAAAAAGTCACTGAGAGAATTTCTGACCAAGAGACCAGTCTGCAAGAAATACTAAAGGGAGCACTACAGACAGGTAGGAAAAAAACAGGAGTGAAAGGTGTGGAGAAGAATGTAGATATGAAGACTATCAATAAAGGTAAAAAGAAGAAAAATTAGATATGACATATAAAATCCAAAAGGCAAAATGGTAGAAGAAAAGTACTGCCCATACAGTAATAACACTAAATGTTAATGGATTAAACTCCCCAATCAAAAGACATAGACTGGCAGAATGGATTAAAAAACAGGACCCATTTATATACTGTCTACAAGAAATGCATCTTAGACCCAAGGATAAACATACGTTGAAAGTGAAAGACTGGGAAAAGATATTTCATGCAAATAACAATCAGAAAATAGCAGATCTAACAAATTAGACTTCAAATGTAAAACAGTTAAAAGGGACAAAGGAGGACACTGCATATTAATAAAAGGAAGAATTCAGCAAGAAGAGATAACAATCATAAATATTTATGCACTGAGCCAGAATGCTCCAAAATACATGAGGCAAACACTGAAAAGAGAAATAGACACGTCTACCATAATAGTTGGAGAGTTCAATTCCCCACTCTCATCAATGGAAAGAACATCTAGACAGAGGATCAATAAAGAAACAGAGAATTTGAATAATACAATAAATGAGCTAGACTTAACAGACATTTATAGATCATTACACCCCAAAACAGCAGGATACACCTTTTTCTCAAGTGCTCCTGGATCATTCTCAAGGATAGACCATATACTGGGTCACAAAGCAAGTCTCAATAAATTTAAAAAGATTGAAATCATACAAAACACTATCTCAGATCATAAAGGAATGAAATTGGAAATCAATAATAGGCAGAGTGCCAGAAAATTCACTAATGTATGGAGGCTCAACAACACTCATAAATAACCAGTGGTTCATGGAAGAAATTACAAGAGAAATCAGTAAATATCTTGAGGCAAATGAAAATACAACATATCAAAATCTATGGGATGCAGCAAACGCAGTGCTAAAATGGAAATTTATTGCCCTAAATGTCTATATCAAAAAAGAAGAAAGAGCAAAAATCAAGGAATTAATTTTCCTCGATTAATTAATTAGATCTATTAATTAGTTCTTTCACTTGGAAGAACTAGTGAAAGAACAGCAAACTAACACCACAGCAAGCAAATGGAAAGAAATAATGAAGATGAGAGCAGAAATAAATGAAACTGAGAACATGAAAACATCAAGAAAATCAACAAAACTAGAAGTTTGTTCTATGAGAAAATCAATAAGATTGATGGACCCTTAGCAAGTTTGACAAAAAAGAGGAGAGGATCCAAATAAATAAAATCAGAAATGGAAGAGGAGATATAACCACTGACCCCATAGAAATAAAGGAAGTAACGAGAGGATACTATCAACAGCTTTATGCTAATAAATTCGAAAATGTAGATGAAATGGACAACTTCCTAGAAAGGCATGAACAACCAACACTGACTGGAGAAGAAACAGACGACCTCAACAAACCAGTCACAAGTAAAGAAGTTGAATCAGTCATTAAGAAGCTCCCCAAAAAGAAAAGTCCAAGACCAGGTGGCTTCACATATGAATTCTACCAAACATTCAAGAAAGAATTAACACCAATCCTGCTCAAACTCTTCAAAAAAATTGAAGAGGAGGGAAAGCTATCTAACTTATTCTATGAAACCAACATCACCCTCATACCAAAGCCAAAGATATTACAAAAAAAGAAAACTACAGACCAATCTCTCTAATGAATAAAGATGCAAAAATCTTCAACAAAATTCTTGCAAATCAAATACAGCAGCACATTAAAAGAATTATACACCATGACCAAGTAGGACTCATTGCAGGTATGCAAGGATGGTTCAACATAAGAAAATCAATTAATGTAATACACCATATCAACAAATCAAAGCAGAAAAACCACATGATCATCTCGATTGATGCAGAAAAGGAATTTGACAAAATTCAATATCCTTTCTTGTTGAAAACACTTCAAAGGATAGGAATAGAAGGGAACTTCCTCAACATGATATAGGGAATATATGAAAAACCTACAGCTAACATCATCCTCAATGGGGAAAAACTGAAAACTTTCCCCCTAAGATCAGGAACAAAACAAGGATGTCCACTATCACCATGACTATTCAACCCACTGTGTTGGAAGTTCTAGCCAAGGCAATTAGACACGAAAAAGAAATACAAGGCATCAAAATTGGAAAAAAAGAGGTAAAGCTCACTGCTTGTAGATGATATGATACTATATGTAGAACACCCCGAAAAATCCATAGCAAAACTAATAGAGCTAATAAATGTGTACAGCAAAGTGGCAGGTTACAAGATCAACACTCAAAAATCTGTAGTGTTTTTATACACTAGCAATGAAAAATCTGAGGGGAAAATTAAGAAAAAGTTCCATTTACAATTGCAACCAAAACAATAAAATATTTAGGAATAAACTTACTAAAGATACAAAAGACCTATACAAAGAAAACTACAAGAAATTGTTAAAATAAATCATAGAAGACCTAAATAAATGGAAGGCCATACTGTGTTCATGGACTGGAAGACTAAATATAGTTAAGATGACAATTCTACTTAAATTGATTTGAAATACCAATTAAAATCCCAAAAACTTACTTTTCAGAAACAGAAAAACCAATAACCAAATCTACCTGGAAGGGCAGGGTGCCCTGAATAGTTAAAAATATCCTGAGAAATAAAAATGAAGTTGGAGGTCTCATGTTACCTGACTTTAAGGTTTATCATGAAGCTACAGTGGTCAAAACAGCATGGAACTGGCATAAAGATAGATATGCTGACCAATGGAATAGAATATAGTGTCAGATACAGACTTTACCATCTATGAACAATTATCTTTGATAAGGCAGTGAAACCAACTCACCAGCAGAACAATCTCTTCAATAATTGGTGCCTAGAGAACTGGATATCCACATACAAACGAATGAAAAGAGGATCCATATCTCACACCCTATACAAAAATTAACTCAAAATGGATCAAAGACCTAAACATTAGATCTAAGACCATAAAACTTTTAGAAGAAAATGTAGGGAAATATCTTATAAATCTTATAATAGCAGGAGGTTTCCTAGACCTTACACCTAAAGCATGAGCAGTGAAGAAAAATAAATGGGAACTCTTCAAAATTAAACACTTTTGTGCATCAAAGAACTTCGTCAAAAAAGTAAAAAGACAGCCTACACAATGGGAGACAATATTTGGAAACAATATATCAGATAAAGGTTTAGTATCCAGAATATATAAAGAGATTGTTCAAAACAACAACAAAAAGACAGACAACCAAATTATAAAATGGACAAAAGACATGAACAGACACGTCTCAGAACAGGAAATACAAATGGCCAAAAGGCACATGAAAAGATGCGCAAATTCCCTGGCTATTAGGGAAATGCAAATCAAAACCACAATAAGATATCATCTCACACCCACGAGAATGGCCATTATCAATAAAACAGTAAACAACAAGTGCTGGAGAGGATGTGGAGAAAGAGACACACTTATCCACTGTTGGTGGGAATGTCAAATGGTACAACTGCTGTGGAAGGCAGTTTCTCAGGAAGTTAAGTATAGAATTATCATATGACCCAATAATACCATTGCTAGGTATCTACTCAGAGGACATGAGGGCAGGACACAAACAGACACTTGTACACCAATGTTTACGGCAGCATTATTTACAATTGCCAAGAGATGGAAACAGCCCAAATGTCCATCAAGAGACGAGTGGCTAAACAAGCTGTGGTATATACATACAATGGAATATTATGCATCTGTAAGACAGAATAAAGTTATGAAGTATGTAACAACATGGATGGACCTTAAGGACATTATGCTGAGTGAGATTAGCCAGAAACAAAAGGACAAATACTGTATGGTCTCACTGACATGAACTGACATTAGTGAATGAACTTGGAGAATTTCAGAAGGTGACATCAAGAGACAGAAATAGTGTAGATATTGGGTAGTTGGAACTGAAGGGATATAAATTGTATAACAGGATTGATTGTATGAATTCAGAAACAGATAGTGCAATATTACCTAACTATAATACAATTATGTTAGAATATTGAATGAAGCAGAATATGAGAACGATAGAGGGAGGAGGCCTGGGGGCACAAACGAAATCAGAAGGAAAGATATACAATAAAGACTGAGATGGTATAATCTAGGAATGCCTAGAGTGTTTAATGATAGTGACTAAATGTACAAATTTAAAAATGTTTTTGCATGAGGAAGAACAAAGGAATGTCAATACTGTAGGGTGTTGAAAATAGATAGTAATTAATATTTTAAAACTTTAACTTACATGTGAGATTAAAGCAAAAAATGTTTATTTGGTACAAAATTTATATTTTGACTAGTGTATTTCCTAATATAACTTATGTGGACAGCTTAATTGAATACGATAGCACATGGAACCTTGAGTAGGGCATGAGATTTTGTAGGTTTGTCTAGAGTGATGTCCCAATACATCCCAGAGTGATTTGAACAGTGAATAAAAAAGTACTTGCAAAGTCCCCTTGGGGGAATGGTGAGAAACAGGGAAAATTCAACCTACCCAAATGGAGGATTCTTGATATTCTCACTAGCAGTGGGGACAATCAAAGCAATAACTGAGCCCCCAATCCTGGAGTTTGTTCATATGAAACTCAACCCCACAAAGGATAGGCTAAGCCTACTTAAAATTAGGCCTAAGAGTCACCCCCAAGAGAACCTCTTTTGTTGCTCAGATGTGGTCTCTCTCTCTCAGCCAACATGACAAGCAAACTCACTGCCCTCCCTGTCTCTACGTAGGACATGACTCCCAGAGGTGTGGACCTTCCTGGCAACGTGGGACAGAAATCCTAGAATGAGCTGGGACTCAGCATTAAGGGATTGAGAAAACCTTCTCAACCAAAAGGGGGAACAGAGAAATGAAATAAAATAAAGTGTCAATGGCTGAGAGATTCCAAACAGAGTCAAGAGGTTATCCTGGAGGTTATTCTTATGCTTTAAATAGATATCACCTTTTTAGTTCAGGTGTAATGGAGAGGCTGGGGGGAACTGCCTGAAAATGTAGAGCTGTGTTCCAGCAGCCAACTTTCTTGAAGATGATTGTATAATGATATAGCTTTCACAATGTGACTGTGTGAATGATGCTCCTTTTATCTACCTTATCGACAGACGAGTTAATGTATAATGGGTATAGGTAGGTTTTTTTGTGGGGGAGAATGGGAAAGTTCTAGCCATGAAAGGTGGTGAACATGCCACAATCAGAGACCATTTCTGTAGCCACTCCCAAGAAAATGTTGTTGGTTTAGAGTTTTAAAAACATAAAAGAGTATAATGGAATACAGAGCAAACATTCATATTCCTACCATCTAGAATTAATCACTGTTAACATCTTAGAATGTCATCTCCCACTTGAATATAAGCTTCATGGAATTTAATATTTTTAAATTTGAAGTTTTATAGCTTAAGTAGTTATGTCATGGCAATAAGTAGTCCATATCAAATTCTCTAGAAACTGTATATACTTGAAAACTTCAGTTTCAGGTCTTTCTTCATTTAATTAAGCATATCCTTGAGTATACCTTCATTTCTATTTGCTGAATTCCCTATTCCTGAAATACATTACACTTTTTGTTGATGTATCTTTGACTTCCATACATTACTTTCTCTCCAATTTCTTAATACTTCAGGTTTTTTATAAATCTGAATTCACTATGATTTTTATCAATCCTATTCTCTATTTCTGTAATTCAGTTTTAATGCTATCAGTTCTGTCCTTGTTGTCTAATTAATGTATTCATTCTGTAATGTTGATTTGGTTTTCAACTTGCCTTAAGTCGGGAATATCAATTTCATTTAATTCTATTTTATCACTGTATCTTTGATATCTCATCTTTTTGAATTCATATTTTATATTGTTCTATGGAATCATGCAATTACGAGAAATCTTCTTTTTTGAGCTTTTACTTGTTTGTGGATGAATGAATGGATAGGCCACATAGCTTGTGATTTTTCTTTTTTTTTAGCATGGGCAGGCTCTGGGAATCGAACCTGGGTCTTATGGTTTATTTTTATAATATGTGCTAAGAACCTTTTAGGTGAATTCTGTAAATATATTCTCAATTAAACTTTATTTAATCCTTTCTAAAATGCTTGCTTTTTAATGTATGTCTGTTATTTAATGTACTTTTTAATGTATTTTTTATGTAATTAAATGGGTATAACAACATTTCTGAACCAAACAGAAAATTAAACCTAGTAACTTTCTACCCAGTATTATTATAAATATGAATTAAGAGTTTATAATATAGATAAAATAGAACTGAACTGCCAGGAGCAGAGAGCTACCTTCCTCCCCAGAAGCTGGGATGTGCCTCTCTGCAGAGAGAACCCTGATGCACTACTCTTCAAATGTTCTTAAAAGCAAGCCAAAAGGACAGATCCCTGTTCTTGGAGCAGCCAAGCTGAAGGTTATAACGCAACTGCCCCTATTTTCGGTTCCATTGCTCAGAAAATAAAAGTGTCTGAACTAACAAAAAAAATAGAACTGGATCTTTGAATTTTACTCAGTACAAAATTAAGCCACCAAGTTTCACACAAAAAAACTTAACTCCTATTTTAGATTCAAGTTTCTCAGCCTCAGACGTGTTCTGGATCACACAGACGAGTACCAGATAGACACAGCCCATGGATCAAAAGCATTCCAGGTCACCACCACACATCTAACTGACCACTTAAACTATCAACTAAATCATGCCTACAATTTCCTCTGTATCTTCATAAAGGAAAACTATTTCCTGAAGCTTCTGTTCCCAATACTAATACTATATTCTTCTTTCAAATATGTAAAAAAAGCATAATAGACATTCCAAATTAAGAACACACTATGTTAGAATAGATAGCATTCTACTGATTTATCAACTACCTTGGGAAAAAATATTAAGCTTTAGCATTTAAAAAATCAGTAATATAACTCAATAATATAGCCCACAATTCAAGAATTTAAAATCTTTATTCATATAAGCTACATGTAAAAAAGCTCTCAAGACATAGTATAAAGTGATAAAGAGCAGAGGTTCTGGGACCTTACTGCCTAAATTCAAATTCTGACTCCACCACTCCATCCTGTGTGCTCTCTACCAAGCTGAGTTATTCATCTCTCTATGTCCATTACTTCATCCATACAGTGAAGATAATAACAATTACTATTCCATAGGGTTGCTGCAAAAATTAAACTTAAAACTATTTGCCATAAATAAATGCTCAAAAACATTAGTAGTAAGTGTAAGAGTAGCAGTGGTAATAGTATAGTTTAATTCTTATTACTAAGTGTCCTGCTTTTCTCCTATAAAAGCATGTAAGTTTGACAGACTATAGTTAATAAAAATTGATTTAACATTCAATTTTGATTTTATGTTGCAGCAACACAGAACTGATATGTGGCATAAATTAGTCACCTGGAGAGAAAGTTAGGGAGTAAGCTGGGTAAAAGGGTTTCAATTTGGCTTTGTTGTTCCCTAATCATTACTGTACATAGACTATAACTCTTGAGAAGGAACACAAATCTTTGTTTCTTGGAAAAAGAAAACCAATTGCTACTAATAAGGATGAAAATGAAAAGAAATTGAAAAAGTTAAATGGCAGTTCTTGGACACTACAGAGGATTGACAAAACTGCAAAGACTGGACCAATTTAAATTTCTGGCTTTCAAAGATTTCAACTAAAAGCTAAAATATCAGATTTTACAGTGGATCATATCCATTAACAAATTCCACATTATGCTTTTTTTTTTATTTCTGCAATGCCAAGGGTCAGCTGGTACCTTCATACATTCCCAATGCCCTTAGTGTATTTGCATGTGAACTTCTTTGCTAAAGCCTCACAGTGTATCTTTTAATAATGTTAAGGTTACATTGTACAAAGTTAAAATGTTTTGAGAAATATGGAATTAATTTGTCTAATGTTAAATAATGATATATTCTTAATCCAAAGGGGTTTGAACTTGTCTATTATTAAATTTTAAAATATTGGTATAACACTTCTTTTAAAATCTATGTAAAGCTGTCAATTACAGGTTCTGTAGGTTTATTTTATTTTCCTAAAAATTCATGCCTTCAATGAAAACTATATTCTGCTTTTACCGACTTCTTCTTGAAAATTCCCGGTTGAGATCATCTCCAAGACGAACCTGTTCATTGCTGAGGTCTCGGAGGGATTGATGCAAAGCATGAATCTAATAAAGGCAAAAGATAGTTATTCATTTAGGATTCTGTTGCATTCTTCCATGAAGATTCACTGAAGGTAAGCATAAGACCTTGCTTCTTTGAAATAATGTCCAATTTCTATTTTGGCTGAAGAGAATAAAATTAGCTATTCTGAAAGAAATAAAATATTTTCTTCAGAGAAAAGCAATTTTTAAAAAGCTATACATATCATTAACCATCACATCCTTTATGGTACAGCAGTTCTATTCCTAGGATACAACTAGAGAAGGAGTCAGCAAACTTTTCTATGAAGGGCCAAGAGAGTAATTATTTCAGGCTTACAGGCTATATAATCTCCGTCACAACTACTCTATTCAGCTGTCTGTACAAAAGTAGCCATAAATGAACAAGCTTGGCTGTGTTCAACAAAATTTCATTAGAATAGCCCACAGGGCATAGTTTACCAATCCCTGCCCCAGAAGAAAATCTTGCCCATGTGTACCAGATCCATGTATGAGAATGAATGGAACAGCATTCTTCATAATGGAAACACTGGAAACAAACCCAAAGTCCATCAAGAGTAGAATGGAGATAAATAAATAGTGGTATATTCCTCCAAAGAAATATCATACATACAGCAATGAAAATGAAGCCACACATTAATAAGGCTGAATCTCAAAAACAATATTGAATAAAAAAAGCAAGATATAAAAGAAAACATAAAATATTATTACACTAACACAAAACTTTAAGGTAGGCACCATTAAATAACATTTAAGTAGTAAAAATTTTTCACACTAAAACCAGGGTGATCTTTTCCAAATAATTTTGACACCCCTTATAAGGTTCTGCATAGTTTCAGACTTTCATATTTCATCAGCCAAATGATCTTTAAATTGCTTATAGGTACTATCTTCTCTCCTGTTCTACCTAAAACGAATCTTACTCAATGTTCAGATCTCATATCAGCCCTTTCTGCATAGGGCAAGTCCCTCTGTTATATACTACCACAGCCTTATGCTTCCTTCAATTACAGTGTGCATCTCCATTTGTAATTATGGGTGCATTAATGTATTTGACCAATACCTAGCACCTCCTCTATATTATAAGGTCCATGAAAACAAGATCATGTCTACTTTTGCTCATTACTTTTTCTAAGTACAAATACCGTTCACGGTACAAAGGCATTAAATAAATAGAATGAGAGAGTAAATGAGTTATTTTAAGATACTATTCTAAGTGTTGAGCTGTGTTTCAATAGCTTTGTTTCTTGAAGATAATTGTATAATGATATAGCTTTTACAATGTGACCGTATGATTGTGAAAACCTTGTGTCTGATGTTTATTTTATCTACGGTATGGACAGATGAGTAAAAAATATGGATAAAAAAAAACAAATAATAGGGGAAGGGGAACAAAGATTAAAATAAATTGGGTAGATGGAAATACTAGTGGTCAATGAGAGGGAGTGATAAGGAGTACAGTATGCATGAGTATTTTCTTTCTTCTTTTTATTTGTTTTTCTGGAGTGATGCAACTGTTCAAAAAATTGATCATGGTGATGAATACACAACTATATGATGATATTGTGAGCCATTGATTGTACACCATGTATGGAATGTTTGTGTGTTAAGATTTATTGATAAAAATATTTTTTAAAAAAAGATACCATTCTTAGTTCTAGGTTTAATCACATAGCCTATAGTCATGGTCAGGTTCATGTGTCAACTTGGCCAAGTGGTGGTACCTGCATGCCTGGTTGGGCAAGTGCTGGCCTGTCTGTTGCAACGAGGACATTTCATAGAATTAGAATTAGATCATGAGCACATCAGCTGCATCCACAGCTGATTCCATTTTTAATCAGCCAAGGGGACTGTCTTCTACAATGAATGGTGCTCAATCTAATCACTGGAAACCTTTTAAGGAGGATTCAGAAGAGCCTTTTAAGGAAGAAGCCTCTCCTGTGGGGTTCATCCAGACCCTCCATCAGAATTGTCGGTTCCACAGCCTGCCCTGAGGATTTTGGACTCTGCATTCCCACAGTCACGTGAGATACTTTTATAAATTTTATATTTGTGAGTGTTCCCTGTTATTCTGTTCCTATAGAGAACCCTAACTAATACACCTATGCTAGTATATCAGCAACATTCAAAAAATAACACATTCAAGGAGAAGTTTCTGCAAAGCATTTTTTAACGTATTTTGTGCTATTATCTCTTTATCTTATGCTAATCTACCAATCTACAACTATAGATAAATATCCTAAAACTGCTAAAGCAGAGATGTCAAGGTCAGAAACTTCCCCTACCCCTTTTCTAATTTAATTTAACTGTCCAAAGTAATAAAGGAAAAATTATAGCTCTTGCAGAGTAGTTTAAAGATGCAAGAAAAGAAATATGTCCATAAAACTAACACTTCAGAAATCTTTGGTGAATACATAGAGAAAGTATGGAATTTCTTATATAATAGACAATGGCTCCATCAATGATTCAACACTAAAAAAACACTAATGTTGAAAAAATTGATAGGTCAGCCACACAACAAATAACTTTTTCATACTAAACCAAACTTAGCAAAATAGAAAGTAGCTGACTCAGCGGGGCTTACAGAGGGGTAAGCCACCTGACAAAGAAACAAAACACGTGCAAACTAAAATCACTTTTAAATGTTCTGCAAGATATAACCCCTGTAATGAAATTCAAAATAAATGTATGATGAAAATAGTACACTGAAAACAAAATAGTTTAGTTTAAAAACAAAAAAAACAGTACAAAGTTAATGATGATTAAGCTCTTGGCTAAAACATAGCCATAAAGTTCAAATGTTAGTCGTTTGTATAGAAACATAAGGCAAAACTTGCATACGTAAACAGAATGGTACAAAGTACCTGGCCTGTATCATCAGTCCCCTGAACAAACCGGACACTTGTTGCTCTGGACCTCATCCGTTTTATATCCTGTACATCCCCATAGTCCTTCAGAGGTGAGGTAGGTGGGAAACGGTGGCTCTCTATACAATTGAAAGAAAAGAGAAGGAATTTTAAAAACCCCATGAGACAAACTAATCTAAAATTTTACTCAGTATACACATGTTAAACATAGATAAACACCCAGACTACTTCCCAAATAATCCTGTTGTGGCAATACATAAAGTTCCATAAAATTGGTCTTAATTTTGCCAATTAATCCTGCATTTAAAGTGAGTAAAATGAACAACAGATAAAATCTGGAAAAAGAGCATGTAAAAAGTTCCAATTAGCTGTTATTTCAAAGAAACAACATATTTTCCCTTATATAAAAATAGTAAATTGCTATACTTTTATGACTCCCCAATATAACTAATACTACCAAAAGAGAATTTTTTCAAATAAATTAAACTAAAATCTGAACAGTGCTAAAAATCAATAAAAACTACCTACCTATATAAAAATGAAGACATAATTTAGTCCAATTTTTAATCATTATTATAACAGTCAACAGCAATATTAATGTGAGGTACATTACTCATCTAAATCACCTCTCTTCACTGCAGACTTAAAAGTCTTTTCTATTCAAACATGAACCTCAGTACAATAGTAAAGTATAAGTACAATAATTACAGGTAAACTAAACACTATCAATTTTAATCTAGCCATTGAAATCTATCTGCAAGCCAAGGCTAAAATTCATCTATTCTTAACAAGTATCATAGGATAGTTTATAATCAGACAATTGGAAAACTGTTAAGTTAGGACAAGACTTCACACCCAGAAAGTATAGCACACAACACATCTTGTGCTTGTTTTGAACCTTTGGTGGTAGACTATTAAATCCATGTTTTTGGCAGATAAAGTTCTATATGGCCTATGAAGTCTAAGAAAAACAAGAGACTCTGAATAGCAAAATCCCATTTAATGTATTTTAAAACATGTACTATAAAATCTTTCCTATCCCTAACAACTGCATCTTTTGGCACCAAGTCTATAAAATTTTATATATAGGATGTGGACTTCCAGAGATCAAACATATTCAATATGTGCTTCAGAAACATTTTTAACAAAAAGTTTTCAGAACATTTGATGAGTTTACCTGTTGCAGTGCCATCAAGATCACTTGCACTCAAACTTGTTACAGAAATACTTCTCCCTCCTGAGTTTCTCAATAAACGCTGACTCCGTAATTGGCCTATTGAGTGTTCCAAACTTTCTTTTAGCTAAATTAAAGAATTAATGGAGTTTTAATCATTTTAAACAATTTTCAAATACAAATAGACTAGACATTTTAAAAGTTATCTCTGAAATATCTTGGTTCCCAAAGAAAATGTGTATCAGAGAAAATTTTTAAGGTATGTTAGGAAATATAAAAAGAGTAACATAAATATTTTAAGAACCAATGCTAACATCTGGTTTTAAATGGCATTTGTCACTACCCGTTTCATCTTTCTTTTGCCAATGTGTGGAAGAGATATCTATTATACAAGGGCTTACAGAACCAGACTGAAATGCCTAACTGATGGGCCACTCAGGTTTAGAAATATAACAAGACCAACATATCCGAAACAAAGGAGAAAATCTTCCTCCTTTCTAAACATTTCTTCAGAATTTCCACACCCCTACCAGTCCTAGTGACTGCTGCTTTTGAAAAAATGTCCACTGCCCAACTCCAAGACATCACAAATATCTCTTTCATTCATTCAAAGGCTGCAAATCCCAGAAAACCATAGGGTAGGATGTCAGACTGTCAGTACAAACTAATGATTATAGACCTAGAGCTGTACACGGCTCTAAACCTGAAAAGAAGATTCAAGTAGGACCCAAGGAAACAAAAAGTAAAGCTGAAGAAAATCCTCACCCTGAATTTTGGGAAAACTTGGGTCTAGATCTCTTATCCAAGGATGAATAAAGAAAAAAAATAATGCATGGACCCATAGAAAAAGCCACCAATAACTCTTTAAAGGGAATGTGATCATTAAAAACATAATTCAGAAGGACAAGTAGGATGTTTGATGGTGCTTTATTCAGCTATTCTTTGCTATTGCTTCTGCTCCTGTACAGATCTTTCCTACAACATCAGATAATAATAACTTTATCATAAGTTTTGGGGATGAAATAAACAACATATATAAAGTAATCAGAACAATGCCTGAGCAAAATTATTTTACTTGAAGAAGCTCTTTAGAAAAGTCTGTCATTCCCTAAAAATAATTTCAAGTTCTCCTAGCTCCATATCTAGAGACTTTTCTACAATTGGCCACTTCTTCTGTAACTCCATTTACATTTGATTCAAATTTCACTTGCAACATTAGCAATTTTCATTTCTTTGCTGCAGTTTGATTCTTTATTGGTCAATTCCTTTTTATGATGATCCAGTTTTGTACAATATCACATAGGTTTATCACTGGGAGACAAGGAAGTAGCACAACTACATATTTTGCACATACTTTTCTGTCTGTGACTAATCACTGACACTTTGAAAAGAGTGAGGTGATTGGTCACTGGTCATAATGTTCATCTGTAATTCAGGTAGTGATGTGTGAGTGGAGTGAAGAGCTAGCAGCAAAGTTTGTACTCCATACAATCACTACTTACACTTAATATGTTTAGATACTGGTGTTATTTGATTAAACTGTGATACCTTAAATTTCATTTACATCGAATTCACGTAACAAAGACTGCCAATATTTATGCCTCAAAGTCCTGAAATAGCTACTCTATGCAGTCAGTACAAATTTTATAGTTGCATCCAGTGGAAGCTATGCTTACTCCATCTTATCTGCAATTGAAACTCTGGGTTTTGGTTTTGGTTTTTATAATTTTTTATTAGAGAAATTATGGGTTTACAGAACAATCATACATAAAACACATGATTCCCATACACCACCCAACTAC
>PVIY010010129.1:0-43446 GCA_004026745.1 Myrmecophaga tridactyla
TGGTCGAGACAGAGGAGAGGTTGTAGGCTGGTTTTAATGGCTTCAATTTGCCAAGCCCTGGGGTCTGAGTTCCTTGAGAGAGGGATTCCACCTAAGTTGGGCTTCACCCCTCCCCTGGGGAAGGCTCAGGTGGGAGACAGCCCTGAAAGCAGTCTGTTTCTGCCTATGCGTGGGGCAGTTGCAGCCTGAGAAGTCCCACTGCTGAATCCAGAGGCTGCCAAGTCTCCGTAGAAACAGCCACGAAAACCCCCGTTTTGTCCCCTTTCCTTTTTTCGGTTAGCCCAATAAGCGACTTCTGACTTGCCCAGTTTCGTGTGAGCTGGGGGCCTATTTTTGGTAATCAGAATTTGTTTATTAATGCCACAATTGGCACTTGGTTGGATTCAATCCCCGGTACTCTAAGTCTCTTTCCTTTCCCTCCGAGAAGCCGAGTATGGGGGAGGGGCGCCGGGCGCTGGCCTCCGCGGCTTGTGGAACTTACGATTCCGGAGACTTGCAATTGGTCTAGCTGCTCCAGACCTGGGCTCGCTGTGTGTTCGGTCACTATCGTGGTTCCGGGAGCTGTTCTGTACTGTTTCTGGTTATCTAGTAGTTGTTCTGGAGGACGAACTAAAACGTGCACGTTGCTAAGCCGCCATCTTGGCCCCTGATCCTGACTGTAGTTTTGATTTGCATTTCCCTAATAACCTAGTGAAGCTGAGTATCTTTTTATATGCTTTTCAGCCATTTGTATTTCCCCTTTGGAAAAGTGTCTCTCCATGTCTTTTTTTTTTTGTATGCTGTGTGGTAGGGTCACATTTTGTTCTTTTTTTCCATGGAGTATCATTGCAGCACCAATTGTTGAGTTTTTGTTTGTTTTTTGGTTTCTTTGCTTGGGAAGTGCATGGGCTGGGAATTGAACCCAGGTCTCTCTCATGGCAGGTGAGAATTCTACCACTAAACTACCCTGGCACCCCTTTTGGCTATTTTTTAATGGGGTTGTTTGTCCTTTTGTTGTTGAGTTGTAGAATCTCCTTATATATTCTGCATAGTAAACCCTTAGCTGATGTATGATTTCCAAATATTGTCTCCCATTGTGTAGGCTGCCTTTTTACTTTCCTGACACAGTCCTTTGATGTGCAGAAATAATCACTTTTGAGCAGATCCCATTTATCTATTTCTTTTTTCATTGCTTGTGCTTTGGGTGTAAGGTCTGGAAAACCACCTCCTACCACAAGATCTTTAGGATATTTCCCTACATTTACTTCTAAAATTTTTGTGGTCTTAGCGCTAATGTTTAGGTCTTTGATACATTTTGAGTTAATTTTTATATAAAGTATGAGATAGGGGTCCTCTTTCATTTGTTTGAATATGGATATCCAGTTCTATAAGTACCATTTGTTGAAGTTGAGTCTCAGTTGGATTGACTTGTCTGCCTTATAAAAAAAACAGTTGCCCTTAGATGAGAGGGTCTATTTCTGAACACCTAAAATTATACCATTGGTCAGTCTGTCTATCTTTATGCCAGTACCATGCTATTTTTTTTATTATTATTTTTGTTTTGACTACTGTAGCTTTATAATATGCTTTAAAGTCAGGTGGTTTGTGACCTCCCACTTCATTTTTCTTTCTCAAGATATTTTTAGTTGTTTGGGGCACTCCAAATAAATTTGATTATTTGGTTTTTCTATTTCTATAAAGTAAGTTGTTGGGATTTTAATTGGTATTGCATTGAATCTAGAACAATTGGGGTAGAAATGACATCTTAATCATATTTAGTCTTCCAGTCCATAAATATGATATGTCCTTTCATTTATTTATATCTTGCTTGACTTTTTTTAGGAATGTTTTATAGTTTTCTATGTATAGGTCTTTTATGTCCTTGGTTAAATTTATTTCTAAATATTTGATTCTTTTGGTTGCTATTATAAATGGAATTTTTTTCTTGATTTCCTCCTCAGATTGCTTATTCCTATTGTATAGAAACACTATTGATTTTTGCATGTTGATCTTGTATCCTGCCACATTGCTGTATTCCTTTATTAGCTCTAGTAGCTTTGCTGTAGATTTTTCAGGAGTTTCTACATATGGGATCATGTCATCTGCAGATAGTGAAAGTTTTACTTATTCTTTTCTAATTTGGATGGCTTTTATTTCTTTTTCTTGCCTAATTGCTCTGGCTAGAACTTCCAGCATATTATTTAATAATAATGGTGGTAGTGGCATCCTTGTCTTGTTCCTGATCTTAGAGTGAAAACTTTCAGTCTTTTCCCATTGAGTATGATGTTAGCTGTGCTTTTCATATATTTCCTTTATCACACTGAGGAAGTTCCCCTCTATTCCTATCCTTTGAAGTGTTTTCATCAAGAGAGGATGCTGAATTTTGTCAGATGTCTTTTCTGCATCAATCAAGATGATCATGTGGTTTTTATGCTTTGATTTATTGATGTGGTGTATTGCAATAATTGATTTTCTTGTGTTGTACCATGCTTGCATACCTGGAATAAAGCCCCTTGGTCATGGAATATAATATTTTTAATGTGCTGTTGGATTTGATACACAAGTATCTTGTTGAGGATTTGTGCATCTATATTCATTAAAGAGATTGATCTATAAATTTATTTTCTTGTAGTATCTTTGCCTGGCTTTGCTTTTAGGTTGATGTTGGCTTTATAGGATGTATTAGGTAGCTTCCCCTCTACTTTAATTTTTTTTGAAGAGTTTGAGCAGGATTGGTACTAATTTTTTCTTGAATGTTTGGTACAATTCACCTGGGAAGCCATTTGGTCCTGGACTTTTATTTTTTCAGAGTTTTTTGATAACTAATTCATTCTCTTGAGATTTGTCTGTTGAGAACTTCTGTTTCTTCTTGAGTCAGTGTTGGTTGTTCCTGCTTTTCTAGGAAGTTGTTTATTTCATCTACGTTGTCTGGTTCGTTAGCTTATAGTTGCTCATAGTATCTTCTCATTGCCTTCTTTACTTCTGCAGGGTCAGTAGTTATGTCCTCCCTCCCATACCTGACTTTATTTTACATCCTCTCTCTTTTTTTTCTTTGTCAGCCTAGCTAAGGGTCCATCAATTGTATTGATTTTGTTAAAGAACCAACATCCGGTTTTGATAATTCTATTGTTTTCATGTTATAGAGTTGTTTTTGCTCTAACCTTTGTTATTTCTTTCCTTCTATTTCCTTCAGTTTGCTGCTTTTTCTCTTTCTTGAGGGGAGCTGTTAAGTCTTCCATTTTTGCTCTTTCTTCTTTTTTAATATAGGTGTTTAGGGCAATAAATTTCCCTCTCAGCACTGTTTGTGTATGTCCCATAAGTTTTGATATGTTGTGTTCTCATTTTCATTTTCTTTGAGATATATACTAATTTCTCTTGTAATTTCTCCCTCGGGTTACAATTTCACAATTTTAGGTTTTTACTTTTAGCTACTCTAAAATACTGGAGACTAAAAGAGACATCAATTTAATGATTCAGCATTCATATCATTTGTTAAGTCCTATCTTCCATGTATAATTCCACCATCACCTTTGATCTTTCCATACCTCTCACTGGGGTTGTTTGGGCTATGACAATTCTAAATTTTTGATATTGTCACTAATATGGGGTAGGGAGATGGAACTGTCTGAGGTTCTGGAGAAGCTGGGCTATGTTTCAGGACTTATCTGGACCAGGGACCCATCTGGAGTTTGTAGGTTTCTGGCAAGTTACACTAGTGCCTGGAACCCTTGTGAAATCTTATAAATTGTCCTAGGTGTTCTTTAGTATTGGCTGGAATGTTCCTTATTGGGGTTAGCTGGTTATGATAGGTAGCAAGGTCTACCTGAAGCTTGTGTAAGAGCAACCTCCAGAGTAGCCTCTCAGCTCTATTTGAACTCTCTCTGCCACTGATACTTTATTAGTTACACTTCTTTCCCCCCATTTGGTCAGGATGAAATGGTTGATCCCACAGTGCCAGGTCTGGATTCATCCCTGGGAGTCATCTCCCACATCGCCAGGGAGACTTTCATCCCTGAATGTTATGTCCCACGTAGGGGGGAGGATAATGATTTCACTTGCAGAGTTGGATTTAGAGAGAGTGAGGCCACATCTGAGCAACAAAAAGAGGTCCTCCAGAATATACTGTAGGATGTATCCAGGCATCACATAATCTATGCAGGATTAAAGGACCTCTTTTTTATTCTGGGCACCCTGTATTTCATTGTTCAGATAAGCTGTACAGATAGGTTGAGTTAGATTATGTGCTACAGAAAATTTCAGTTCCAACCAAATAAACCTTTCTTCCATTGATCTCAAAGAATATATGTGGTTCTAAAATATAGACACTGTCTTCCTTACCCCTGCATTCTGAATTACTTTAATCCCAACCTGTTCGGCTTCATTCTTATCTGTAAATACCAGATTAAGTATATAAAACAGCCTCTCGAAATCCAGAACTAATAATCCCCATTCCGGACTTAATAATAATACTTTTTTAAAGAATATTTTTATTGAGAAATATCCACACATGTGCAGTACAACCATATTGTACAATCAGTGGCTCACAATATCATCACATAGTTGTGTATTCTTCACCATGATCATTTTTAGAATATTCACATCACTCCAGAAAAATAAATAAAAAGGAAAAAAAACCTCATACATCCCCTTATCCTCCCTTTCATTGACCTACAGTTCTACCAATACTTATTTATTTATTTATTTTTCTTTTACTACCAATTCTTTTTAATTATCAGCCAACCATAGTCTGATGTATCTTGGCACTACACCAAGCCATAGAGAATTACAAAGCCTCATTCCTGTTCTGGACTCCAGGAGTCCAGGCTGTCTAAATGAGCTCTCCAGAGAAGCTGATTCAGACTACCAATTATAGAAAATTTAGGTTCTAGACATAATAAACCTCTCTGCCTTTGACCTCATACAGCAGCTAAAGGTGTAGAGTACATACACTATCATCTTTTACCCTGAATTCTAATTTGTCTTAGACCCAGCCAGATTACCTTCGTTTTGAACTCTTAATTGAGGCTTTATCTCTTTCTCGGTTACTTTGTGTTATATATAGCCATGCTGACTTTCAGGTCTGCAGCACTCCATTTCTGGGACCCAGGTATCCCAGAGCTACTCAGAAGTTCCAGGGAAATACCAGCTGATATGCATATAGCTCAGTGTCTCAGAATCCAGAAAGACATCCACAACTTCAGACCAAATGTGGCTGCTATAATGTCCCACAATCCATGCTCTCATTTTTTTTTATAAGTATTTTGTGACAGACACTTTAGCATATTTGTTTGTTTGTTTCTGATCCATTCTGCACAGCCCATTGTCCCCAAGGTTTATTCAGTTTTTTGTATGCCCCTCGATGTCACCTTAATTTTTGAAGGACAGTTTTGCCATATATTGCATTCTTGGTTGGCAGTTTTTCTCTTATCATAAATATATCATACCGCTGCAGAAGGCCATACATTTTTACTCCATGGTATTTCCTAGATTCATCCTCTTTTTTTTTTTTTTTTTTTTTTCATTTCTATGGTTCTAACCCAGGTCATTATGACCTAATGTAATAACAATGCTGTATCTTTTGTCACTATTGCTGGTCTTTCCTCAGCATCTTTCAGCTGCTGGAATAACCTTGTTGTATTAAATAACCTCATTATATTAAATTAAACCCCTTTATACACCAGTTTAATCCCAGCATTGTTCCTGGTAAACCTATCTTTTCCTTGTTCTTCCTTTCTGCCAACTTGTGATTTCTAGGAAGCCTTTTTCTACTAACCCTAACTAACCACGTGACAATAGCTGCACATCCTTATGCCTCTCAGCACTTTTAGGATCAAAATGTACTGTGTGGATTCACTTTGAATTGGTTGTGTATCATTTCATAGTGCCCCCTAAGCCTTTTCAGGGCTGCATCTGCATATTCTTTTTCTTCTACACAAGTCTCAGTGCTCTGCTCTGCCCACATTAAAAAATTTTCACTCAAAGTGGAAATTGTTTTTGTAGAGTTGTTTTCTTTCAGACTTGAGAATGCAAATTTGATCTGATGTTTGATAGCTATAGGACATAATGGTTGTATATGGAATGGCAACAGTATATCCATTTGTTAATGACTGCAATTGTTTTCCAAAGTTCTAAGGAACATTTATGCTACGTTAAAATAGTAGCTTGCTTATGTCAGGACTGAGGTAGATATGTTCATTATATGAAAATGGAAATAATTAAAATATTTACTTCTTTTGGGATATAATAATAAATGATTGTTTCTTTGATTTAATTTAAACCAGATTAGTCATGGTCTAAATTTTAAAATAATGGTGTTTATCTGGCAACTTTTAATTGTGCTTATACAGCAATGGCCTTAAATATGTTCTGAAATCGTAAATAGAGACCAAACTTTATGCACAAAGATATGTTCATTACATGATTATTCATAGGAAATAAAAAATGGAAACAACTGTTAAGTAAATTATATGTGCTAAATGGTATATGATTTAAATTTTATATTCACATGGTTTATGGAAATGTAGCAAACATATACGAATCTCTTGAAAAAACAGCAGATTAAAAATAGAATATATAGTACAATGGAAACAAAACCCCAAAATACCAAGAAAGAAATGCATCAAAAATTACTAATAATATTTTTCTTAGTGTGGTTGGCTAAATGGTGATTTTAACTTTCTTTTTTTATATAGTTTTGGCATTTTTATACTGAACTTTTTTTTAACTTTTTATCTTGAAATAATTTAAAATAGAGGAGTTACAAGAATTATTCAAAGAATTCTCCTGTACCCTTCACCCAGATTTGCTCTATTTTTTTTATTCGTAATACTTTGAGAGTAAATTGCAGATATCATGCCTCCTACTTAAGCATGCATTAAGTATGTAGTCTTTAAGGACAAGATCATTCTCTTATGTAACAGCAGAACAATGATTAATGTCAGGAAATTTCATGCTGATAATAGTGCTATTATCTAATAAACACTCCATACTTGAATTTCTACAGTTGTCTCAATTCTGTCCTTTATAGCAACACCTGCCTGTAATCAAGGATTCAATTCATAATCACACATTGTATTTAGTTGTCATTTTTCTTTAGTCCAGTTATTTATTTTATCATCAGAAGAAAGTTAATTTGTAAGGATTGTGTTCTTAGAAATTCACAAACATGAAACGTTTATGCAGAAGGCCTAGAAAGCAATAGGATCACAATGTTGAAACATGCTATCTTTGGGTAATAGTACTGTTTTCCTTTTTCTTGATTTTTGTATTTCTTTTCTTGATTTTTGTATTTCTATAGTTTCTATAGAGTAACATGCATAACTTTATTAATGGAAGCCAAATTGAAATTGCTTGTCAAACCTTACCATTTATTAGGGTTATAGCAAGGATTTAAAAATTGATGGTTGGAGAGAGAAGATAATGGTTCTTAAGTCAGAATGATTTATGGTGAGGCATTACTTTCATTTTCAGATATTTCAGATATAATCTTTATATATCATTTTAGGATCAAGCATTTGGAGAGCTGGAAAAAAATAGTGATAAATTTCTACTTGGAACATCTTCATCGGAGAATAGTCAGCCTGCTCATCTTCATGAATTGCTGTGTTCACTACAAAAACAGCTGCTGGCATTTTGCCATATCAATAACATTAGTGAGGTACATGATTCTTTGCCTTTTTGGTGATGCATTGGGGTGCTCAAAAACTCAGCTATTTGGGAATTCCATGAATTTTTTTGGACCTTGAATATTTCAAAGTAGTAATTCAGGAAACTTTTTTCCCTTCAGAACTCAAGCAGTGTGGCATTACTTCATAAACATCTCCAGCTCTTGTTGCCTCATGCCACAGATATTTATTCGCGTTCTGCAAATTTGCTCAAAGAAAGCCCTTGGAATGGCAGCGTTGGAGAAAAATTAAGAGGTGTGTGTGGTATTGGGTTTCAAATTTAATCCCCGTTTGGAAAGCAAGGGTCCTTATCCTTTTTAAAGCCCTAAGAGAATATGAAGCCTCTGAGTAGAAGAGGAATGATTTTCTTGAATCTCCTTTCTATTGAAAATCCTTTTGATTTTGGTTTGGGGGTGATAATAACAGTGAGCAATCTGATTGATCTTAAAGATTCTATTTGGAATGACAAAAGCCTAATTTAATGGCACTGAAGAATATAAACTAAAAAGATTAATTTTAAATGGTATGACGTGAAATTTTTATTTATTTATTTCCTTGCCTTTTTTCAGTATTTGCCACTATGTCCCTCTTTCCTTCTTGGAATGCTTTCTTTTCTGGATTTCTGTGTATTCCTAATACTATTTTGTCTCATATCTGTGTGCTATTTTTCAGTGGGCTCCTCTAGACCCCTCTTCCTTGGACATATCTTTCAATGTTGAAGATCCTCTGAATTTTGCCCTCAATCTTTTCTCCTCCCCCCTCAATGATCTTATCTAGTCCTAGTGCCTTTAACCTCCATTTTGTATGTTGATGGCTACCAAATCTGTATTTAGTTGAGACTTCCTTTCCTGAGTACTAAAGCCTTTTCCTTGATTTGCCTACTGGGTGCTTTTTCTTCGTTGTCTCAAAGGCAACTAAAATGTAGTATGTCCTAAATGGAACTCTTCTCTGAAGTTCCCTCACTGAAAAAATAAAATAAACAAACTAAAAAACTGAAATCATTACCTACATTTAGCTGTTCCACAGTCAACTAAAATTTAATATGTTTAATCTAAGCTCATCTCTGAATCATCCTCCCTGCCCCCAAACGTAAGTAAGACAATAAGTTCAAACTTCCTTCTTCAGTTTCCAAAAGAAACCTGACCATTGGCTCCATTTTCTTAGTACCAGTAGTATCCTTTTTCTTTCTTCTGTGCCTCTACTATCATTTTTATTTAGGTCTATATTGTCTTGACTGAACTACTATACCAGTCTCCTAACTGGTCTCCTTGCCTCCAGGCATGCCCCGTTTTCTTGTCAGTCTTTACACTATGACCATAGGCAGTGATGGTGGTTGGGGGCGTGTTTTCCAAAATACAAATCTGATTACTTAACTCCATGTCTTAAAAAAATCTTTCTGTGATTTCCCCACTGCCAATAGGATTAAGACCCAGTTCTTTAGAATTTCATAAGTGGTTTGTGATCTGGCCCCAGATTTCCTTTTCATTTTCATCTACCCCCCTGTTCTTATTTTCTGTCTTACCCCCACCATTCCTTCCTTTAATGTCAAATCTGCACTGTAAAATCCAGCCATAGTGAACTACTTACTGATTCTCAAAGGACTTGTTCAAACTTTTTCTTTTCTGAATCTTTTGCAGTATTGTTCATCTACCTGGAATGCACATCCTTACATACACAGCTGATTCCTATTTATTCTTTAGATCACAGCTTAGACATTATTTTATGATCATACGGGAGAGGGACATCTTGATCTCAAAGACTAGGATGCATGGTTCACAACCTCTGGTCACCGGGTTTTTCCTCTTATCTGGAGTGGTATTGTAATTGCTTCACTTTAATTGTATGTCTATCCCCACTAGACTGCAAGCATCTCAGGGGCATTAACCAGGTCTTGTCCCTTCACCCGTGTCTCCAGTGCTAATACAGAGTGTGGCACATAGTGGGTGTTCAGTAATGTTTGGTAAAAATATGAATGAATAATTTGAAACTAATATGCTTTGTTATGTTATGAAGGTAATTTTAAGTAACTTACTCTTTTTTTTCCTGAATTACCAGAATGAAATATTGAAGCAAAATTGATTTGAAACCAATACAGATAATGAAAGACATGTTTTTTAGTGTTATCTTAATAAAAAAGGAAATTAGATTTTTGAAATATCAAAGGCTTCCCTCACTAGAATGTTAGCATTACGAGGGCAGGTATCTTTGTTTGCTTTCTTCATGGCTGTATCTCTCTTTTACCTCATATAGTGTCTGGGATGTTGTAGGTACTCAATAACATTTCTTGAGTAAATTTTTAAATGAGGATAAATTTGCGAATGAGAAATTCATAATACATTTTTAAGGGAAGCAGCTATAATCCTTTGAATTTGTTGGCATGGAGGATATGTGTGCTTTCCTACAAAATATTTCTTGGTGGCACTGTCAGAAAGTGAGTAAATACTAGTACCACACAAGCTACCAAGTAGGTGCTCAATGAAGAGTTGTTAGATTATAAAAGTGTTCTTTCATGAATTGTAACAAATGTACCGCACTAAAGCAAAGTATTAATGACAAGGTAGTATAGTATTCAGGGCTCTCTAGGGAAATAGAACCAGCAGGAGGTATCTATAAATATGAGATTTTATAAAAGTGTCTCTTGCAACTATGGGGATGCATGAGTCTAAATTCTGTAGGGTAAGCTGTGAGCTGGCAACTCGGATGAAGGTCTTGCATGAATTTCCCAGGAGAGGCTGGTTGACTGAAGTGGAGAGTCTCTCTCCTGACTTCTCCTTTAAAGTCTTTAACTGATTATATTAAATGTCACTTATTATGGAAGACACTCCCCTTAGCTGACTGCACATGTAAATCAGCCATAGATGCTATCAACGGGCTGATGATTTAAGTCTACAAAGTGTGCTCACAGCAATTGATAGGCTGGTGTTTGCTTGACCAAACAACTGGACACCATCACGTGGCCAAGTTGACACATGAATCTAACTATCACAGGTAGTTTATAGGGACTCTCTATCTTAGGCATGATTTCTCTGTAAACCTACAACTTTTCTAATAATAAAAAGAAAAGTATACTCTAGTCTAAAATGGCATGTCTCGGGTTTTTTTTTCTTTAAGTTTGAAATAATTGATCCATGTTATATTTCTTACCCTTCATAGATGTGATATACGTCTCAGCTGCAGGCAGCATGCTCTGCCAAATTGTTAACTCCCTGCTGTTACTCCCAGTGTCAGTGGCTCGACCTTTATTGAGTTACCTACTAGACCTGTTGCCACCTCTTGATTGCCTTAACAGACTCCTGCCTGCTGCTGCTCTTTTAGAGGACCAAGAGTTACAGTGGCCTCTTCATGGTAAGCAAAGATAGTAAAAAAATAAATAATGCTTTTGATAAAAGTTGTTCCTCTTGTATAAATTAAGTAAATTATATCTGCATGCAGGTGTTTTGTGTGATCAAAAAGATAAAGTTGGGCGGGCCATGGTGGCTCAGCAGGCAAGAATGCTTGCGTGCCATGCCAGAGGACCCGGGTTCTATTCCTGGTGCCTGCCCATGTAAAAAAAATAATAAATAAATAAAAAAAGATAAAGTTGTTATCTTCTGGGATTTTAGTCTAAAGCAGGCAGAGGAGATGGACCACTTAAGTTGCTCCTCTGTGTATATGAGAGTCATGTACAAAGGGTCTTTATGGTTATTAGATTTTGATACTGTATTTCATCAATTGTAACACATTGTTTTCAAATTTTGACATGTTATAATTGGAGTGCATTTATAATGGATGATAGGAAAGCTTTGGTGTTATAGTTTAATCAGCAGCACCTTTTTTCCTTAGAAGTATTTGAAATAATGATGCATCTGCCAATCAGTGGCTTCTTTGATTCAGTTAAAACATTTTGTTACTTAAATACAAAGACTTAAAATTTTAAATCTCTGGCTTTAAAATATTTTGAATTTTGTTTGAATATATAGATAACTGATTGTGAAAGATGGGAACTAAAAACTATCATTCAGTGTTTTTCTTTTTAGGTACTTTATAGGACATTGATTTCGATTTTAGGCATGGTACCTGGATATATTCTTTATTTGTAAAATGTTGGTGATTCTGGATAATTGAATATAGCTTAAAATGTTATGTCTGGAAGAATAAAATCAGTGTTTTTTTTTTTTTTACTGGAGTCATTCTAAGGCCATCAAAGGAGTTGATCACTGAAAACTTAAAAACTTTCAGGTTTAAGTGAGGCTACTTGTTTTACTGGAAAGAATCCTGAGCTGAAGCATAGAGATCTAGATTTTAGTCTTGACTCTGTTAGCAACTTCTTGTGTAATCTTGCGCAAGTCACTTAGAACTTCTAAGAGCCTTGGTTTTTTCTAGAATGCTTTAATACCATATGGATTCTATGATCACTGAATTTAGATGAATTTACAACTCCATTACAATGCTGATTAGGTTGATAGGGTTATTCTTCGTTTTCTGAAGAGTCAGAAGTTTCTAATATTCACTTTACTTTGTATCAGGTGAGTTTGGTGTCATTTTATTTTGGATTTTTGCATGTGTTTTCATCACTGATATTTTTTCTGTAATGTTCCTTTTTCATGCTGTCCTTGGCAGTTTTACTACCAAAATTATACTGATCTTATATCTTGAGTTTGAGATCTTTTCTTTTTCTGTTCTATGAGATAATTTGTGTGAGATAGGGATTATCTCTTCTGGGAAGTTTATAAGAATTTACCTATAAAACTATCTGACCCTGGTGGTTATTGTAGGTAGACTTTGGCTACTAATTTTCTTTCTTATGGTTATTTTTCTTTTTCAGCTTTTTCAGTAGATTTCTTCTCAAATCTACTTTGGAAGTTGATATTTTTCTAGGAAATGCCATTTTGTTGGTTCTTAAATTTATTGGCATAAAATTGTTCATAATACTCACTCTTTTTTTAATCTTTAGTGTGTCTGTAGTTACATCCTTTTTTTTTTAATTCCCAATTTGTGCCATCTGTTTTAGTTTGCCAAAAAGCTCCTGGAATGCAGTATATTAGAAATGGGCTGGCTTTTACAATGGGGATTTATTAGTTTACAAATTTGCAGTTCTAAGGTGATAGAAAAGTCCAAATTAAGGTATCAAGTAGAAGGTACCTTCTCTCAGGAAAGGCTGCTGGCATCTGGGGTTCATCTGTCACATGGGAAGGCATATGGCCAGTGTCTTTTCTTCACTCTGGGGTTTTGTTGTTTTCAGTGGCCTTCTCTCTCAGCTCCAGTGGGTCCTCACTTGCTTCTCCTGGGGGGTGTATCTCTCTAAGCTCTCTCCAAATGTCTTTGCCTGTTATACTTTCATAAAGGACTCCAATAAAGGATAAAGACCCACCTTGAATGGGCTGGGTCACATCTCAGTTGAAATGAGCTAATCAAAAGGGCCTACCCACAAAAGGTGTGTACCTACAAGAATGGATTAAAAAAACATGGCTTTGGGTGGGCCACGGTGGGTCAGCAGGCAGAGTTCTTGCCTGCCATGGTGTGATTCCTGGAGCCTGCCCATGCAAAAAAAAAAAAAGAAGATGGCTTTTTCTCAGGTGCATAACAGCTCCAAACCAGCACACCATCTTTTTGTTGATTAATTTTATTAAATGTTTATCCATTATATTAGTTTTTTCAAATGGTTAGTTTTTTAATTTATTCATCTCTATTTTTTTAAATGAAGTATTCAATATTTGTTCTTACCTTTATGGTTAAGTATTGTTTCAATGGATTATCTCTTGTGTTGATTATGTAGGAGTGAGCTGCCTCAGGTACTCGCTAAAGAGGGTGAAATGGATGATCTGCATAATGAAAAGCAAGAATGGAATCCTTTGGAATAATTTTGTTGTACATTGTTTTAGTGTGTATCTTAAAGTTAGTAACTTTACAAAGGACGTTTTTATTTGATAGCATAATTTCTCTGAATATATTTTAAATTATCGTGGTAAAAAGAGTATATATAGAAAGTATTATAATTTTCCTTGTATTATGAAATTATTTACTTCAATTTCATATTGCAATGCAATAGAACAGAAGACCACAAGAAGGCTTTTGAATCTTACAAGGACCAAATAAAGACATGATTACTAATGATTTTATCTTTAGGAGGGCCAGAACTGATTGATCCTGCTGGCATACCATTATCTCAGCCAGCCCAGTCCTGGGTGTGGCTGGTGGATCTGGAAAGAACAATTGCTCTACTTATTGGACGGTGCCTTGGTGGTATGCTTCAAGGCTCCCCGGTGTCTCCAGAAGAACAGGACACTGCATATTGGATGAAAACACCGCTTTTCAGTGACGGTGTGGAAATGGACACACCTCAGTTAGGTAAAGTGCTTTTCTGCAATGCTTAAAATATATGCTTGTGCTTATACCTCTGTTGGAAATTTATTTGGGGGTTGCTCGGTAGAGAACTGATAGGAAACAAATGCAACATCTTCAGTGTAGTAAATGTAAGATTGCAACTTGAAGCTCTTAGGAAAAGTTAAATTCTGCTACATGGTGTAGGGAAAAAAAGCTACTGACCTAAGAAAATGTAGGTTCTGGTCCCCATTCTGTCATTATCAGTAATTTGGGAGTGTCATCTAAGTTATAATAATGGGAAAATTCTTAATTACTTATGTTTTGAGATTCAGGGTTGTGAAATTGCCTCATAGAATGGAAAGCACTGCAGGGGTGCTTACTATGACTTAAACCTACACTCTTTTCAAACACCCCTCAGATGTGAGTGGCAACCCTTCTCCCGGCCTGTCCTGCTTTCATGCTTGTGTTACATTGTGTGAGTCTGCATTTTCTTCTTCCTATTTATGGTACCATGGGGTTTCCCTTTCCTGCCTCACTCCAATGTCAGCTTATTGGATGGCTGATTCTTAGACCAAACTTGAGGACTTCTCTAATATTTTAACAAATGATCTAGTTGTGTTATTTAGGATTAGTCTTTTAATCTCTCTGGGCCTCTAATTTTGATTCTATAAAATAGTGGGTTGAATTGATAGGTCTTGTTGGATATAATATTTCCTTGTTAAGAGAAAGAGACTGAGAGAGTGCCCAAGAAGGAAAGTCTAAGAGAGACTAAAAGAGATAAAAAAAGAAACCGAAATAAAATTGGAGAAAGACTCTGCTTGGGGGGTTTGGAGAGTGAGGGTGGGGGAATAGTTGAAGATTTCCCTCTTTTTCAAATAGAATGCACATTCATAATTTCATTTATGGACCAGAAGTGATTCTAGCTATGGCTTATTAATGCTAGACTGGTGCTTATGATACATTTATATATTTAAAAAAAATCATAAATTTTAAAGGGATATTTAACAAAAAGGTGATTCTAGTTTTTTTAATCACTAGAATTAGTGATTAAATTGCCTTGACCCTGTGATGTCCCAGTGTCCTGAGAAAAAAGTATCGATCTCTTTATCTTCTTGTGTTTGTTGTTATATTTACTAGCCTTTAATATGAATAAAATTAATTCGTTTTCAAATCATAAAATCATGAAATTATTAAAATATTGTATTTTATGTTTAACCACTTGTATATTTTAGGAAAAAGAGACTGTCCTTTGTAAAATTATGAATGTATGATAATTCATTTATATTATAGGGATTAAATTGACTTTTGGTACTAACCCAGGAATCTGACTATCATTTAGGGCATTGTTTTGTTTGATTTTTAAATGGAAAATGAATTCTGGTTGCCAAAGGTCCCACTGAAAAGTTAGGAACCCCCTATACAAATACAAATATTAATTGAAAATTGTTCATGATATCTTTGATCTTTCTTAGATCATATTTACCTAATTACTTTCCCTTAAGTCTAGAAAGAAAAAGAGATTCTTGTTTGGTGTCTTTCCCAATGGTCCCATGTTTCTCAATGAGGCTGCCATTTCATTTCCAATAAGATAATTCTTTGTCATGTAAGACTGTGTTGACATTAGGATATCATGATCCCTGACCCCTGCCCATCAAAATGCCAGAATAATTCCCTAGCCATGTTTTTGAACACTTTCTGGGGACAGTGAGAGTACTGGTACTATCTTCAATTAAAGGACTTTATAGCATTTACTTAAATGGTTTGAAATATATCATTTCATATGCATTAAATAAATGTGGTAAGATTTTACTTGTAACATCAATATGAATAAGGCTTAAAATTGATAACTTGAGTAATTTATTGTTATTATTTTTTTAGATAAATGTATGAGCTGCCTTTTAGAAGTGGCTCTTTCAGGTAATGAAGAACAGAAACCTTTTGACTACAAATTGCGACCTGAAGTTGCTGTCTATGTGGATTTGGCATTGGGTTGTTCAAAAGAGCCTGCCCGAAGCCTGTGGGTCAGCATGCAGGATTATGCTGTTAGTAAAGGTAAGATGAAGGACAGAAGAGGTAAATATGCAGTTAGCTCATAATGCTGACTAATAAATATGTAATAATATATGTAATTAGAAAATCACAGGTTTCACCCTATTACTTTTTATAGAAAAAGTTCTTATACAAAAACGTATTTTAAAAATTTGTTTTATCTCTTTGTGGCAAAGCTGGGTATTTTATTATATACATATATTCCACTTGAAGCAAACCCATTGTGTGAAAGTTAATATTTATATAAAATATATATTCATAGGTGATCACTGTGCTAAAGGATTCCATGTTATGTAAATAGATCTGTTGTAAGAGTCTGTTTAATTAATTTCTTCCCTGTGCAAGCCTGGTTATTGAAAGGATGCATATTTAAGGGTCTAAGCTCTAAGTTTACTTATTTGCTGGTGATGATAATATTTTGAGATGAAGTATACTATTAAGTATAGTAGTAAAGTACTATACAAGTATGTAGTGGTATTAGTTAAAATTAATTTTACGTACCAGTTTTTCAAAGGATGTACCTGATTTCTTTATTGTGTCCATGTTTTCCTTTTTAACATTGACCTGGTTTGTTCAAAATTTTATATCCCTCGTTGTCTTTCTTCAGGTTATTTTATCTTAACTTATTTTTAGTTCCCCCCATTTCTTTGTATTTTCTCCCTTCTATTATAAAAATGGTGAAAGTAAATACGTTTTTGCTTTTGTAGTCTTTCATTTTGTGTATTTGTGAAATGAAATATATTTTTGAGATATTTTAAATATCGATGAGATGATCCCTTTGAAAGTTTTATCTCATCCATTTTGTTTATCTCTTTTATTTTTATTTTTTAAAATATATAATATATATTTTTTCATATAAAAAATTAACAACCAATGCAGACATTCTTAACTTATGATCATTCTGTTCTACATATAAAATCAGTAATTCACAATATCATCACATAGTTGCATATTCATCATCATAATCATTTCTTGGAACATTTGTATCAATTCAGAAAAAGAAATAAAAAGACAACAGAAAAAAATTCATACATACCATACCCTTTATCCCTCCCTTTCATTAATTACTAGCATTTCAATCTAAATTTATTTTAACATTTGTTCCCCCTATTATTTATTTTTATTCTGTATGTTTTACTTATCTGTTGATAAGATAGATAAAAGGAGCATCAGACACAAGGTTTTCACAATCACAGTCACATTGTGAAAGCTGTATCATTATACAATCATCTTCAAGAAACATGGCTACTGGAACACAGCTCTACATTTTCAGGCAGTTCCCTCCAGCCTCTCCATTACATCTTGACTGACAAGGTTATATCTATTTAATGTGTAAGAATAACCTCCAGGATAACCTCTTGACTCTGTTTGGAATCTCTCAGCCATTGACACTTTATTTTGTGTCATTTCACTCTTCCCCCTTTTGGTTGAAAGGTTTTCTCAATCCCTTGATGCTGAGTCTCAGCTTATTCTAGGGGTTTTCTCAATCCCTTGATTCTGAGTCTCAGCTCATTCTAGGATTTCTGTCCCACGTTGCCAGGAAGGTCCACATCCCTGGGAGTCATGTCCCATGTAGACAGGGGAGAGCAGTGAGTTTGCTTGTTGTGTTGGCTGAAGAGAGAGGCCACATCTGAGCAACAAAAGAGGCTGTCTTGGGGGTGACTCTTAGGCCTAATTTTAAGTAGGCTTGATTTATCCTTTGTGGGATTAAGTTTCATATGAAGAAACCCAAAGATTCGGGGCTCAGCATTTTGCTTTGGTTGTCCATGCTGCTTGTGAGAATATCAAGAATTCAACTTGAGGAAGTTGAATTTCCCCCCTTTCTCACACCATTCCCCAAAGGGGACTTTGCAAATACTTTTTTATTCACTGTTCATATCACTCTGGGACTTACTGGGGCATCACTCTGGATTGTTTGTTTCTTATTGTGTTGACTTCCACCGGAGGTGAAAAGTTGATGGAAGAGAAAAAAAATTTACTTTCTAAAGTGTAGTTTCTGATATTCTCTTATTTGTCTGATATTCTCATCAAGTGCTTTAGAAGTACAATTAAGTTTTCTTTTATGTCACATTATTGCAGTTTCCATTGTAACGAGAACTTTTTAAATTTAGACAACTTTAAAAATTTAGACTTATGGTAATTAGAAACTTTTCATTTAGCTCCATTTGCTGAATTGTTTGTTTACTATGAATAGCACTAGACTTTATACCTGAATAGTGAAAACTTTCTGTAGTGCTTGATGTGAACTGAAGGTTTTTAAAAGAACCCACTGCTTTAAAAATTGCATAGGAGAATAATTACTGCTAAATTTGAAACACAACAAAGTATTTCACTTTAGTTTGCTTTTTAAATTAATATTAGCCTCTTTGAAATGGGACCCTTTTTGATGGTAAGTTAAAGCAGTTTTCAGAAAAGCAAGCAGATGATTTCCCAAAAACCTGATATTAAAAAATTTTATATGTAATACAGACTGTCATTCTAAGATTTTTTTGTAGGCTGTAAGATTTTCTTACCATCTGGCATGTTCATATTGCAACTTTTTTTTAAACCCGTAAAGTAGGTAATAAATTTTGACCTAGGCATACAGAAATGACTGGAAAACCAAGATGTAACATTTTAGCTCTTGAAATAGGAATTTTAAGAAGGGATTAAAAACAAATAAAATTAACTTGGGGCTTAATATTTTCCAGGGGTGGTTTTTTTGTTTGTTTCTGTTTTTAAGTAGTACATACATTTATTAAATCTATGAAATGAACAGAGTCTAGCAGTCTGTCTGAGGGCAAGGGTGGGCGATAAACCTGCCACTCCCATTTGGAATCTTCTGAATATATTTCATTTTTAAAGTATGGTTTTGATATACTAATGTGAAATTTAAAGATGGGAAGAAAAATCACCTAACTAGTCTTCATCACCTAATGCTTTTGTTTGAATTTTCAATTGCATATACTCATCTCAGCCCAGATGTTTCATTTCTTACTGTTTCAAATTTATGTATTTTCACAATATTGATCTACTTTCATGGCATCAGATACCAAATATATATACATGACTAGTTTACTCGATAGCTCCACTAGGATGTCCAATAGGCAGTAATCAGACTCTTAATTTCAGTTCCCTATCTCAAATAGGGAACAAAACCTGTTCTTCCTGTGGTCTTCCTTTCTCTCAGTAAATGCCAACCACATTCTAAATACATTTTTAGTTGACATAATTCCTCTCAGATTCTCATATCACATTTTGATCAATCAGCAAATCCTATCAATTCTATCTTCAAAATACATATGGAATCTGACTACTTTTCACTACTACCCTGAATTGGGCCACCATCCTCTCTCACCTGAATCACTGTTTAATTACTTCCGCTACGGTTGTCCCTGTAGTCCTACACTCAGTAGTCAGAGTGGACCTTTTAAAACACAAATCAGGGCGGGCCATGGTGGCTCAGCAGGCAGGAATGCTTGCCTGCGATGCCAGAGGACCTAGGTTCGATTCCCGGTGCCTGCCCATGTAAAAAAAAAAAAAAAGAAGCACAAATAAGATCATGTCATATCTCTGTTCAAAGCCTTCCATGCTCAAAGTAAACCAGAGGGCTTGCAATGGCATGCAAGGTCCTGTGTGATCTGGTCCCTAGCCAGTTCTCTGTCATCTCCTACTCTTGTGCAAACACACTTTTGATTCAGCCACTCAGCTTCCTTGAACCCACCTCAGAGCCTCTGCACTTTTCTTGGGGGGCGGAGGTGGGGGAGACACTGTTTTCACATGACTTTTTTCCTTCCTTTGTTTAGATCTCTGTTCAAATGTAACCTTTTATCAGAGAGGCCTTTCCAGACTACCATACATAAAATAACAATCCCATACAGTACAGTACTCCCTATTCTGCTTACCCTGCTTTATTTTTATAGTATATTGATATGTATATGTAAAATATATACAAATACATATGTATATATATTTATTTGTTAATTGCCTCTCCCTCATACTTGCCTCCAACTTCCAACCCCCAGCTAGAATATAATCTCTGTGAGATCAGGAATGTAGTTTTTGTTCTCTGTTGAAATCCCCAACACCTAGAACAGTTGTTAGAATCCAGTAGGTGCATTTGTTAAATAGCTATTTAGAAAGGTGATAAAATTCAGGTGGTGGATTATTAAAGCTATTAAAATTACCTCTGAAATGTTTTCTGAGCCCTTTTAAATGCCGTGCATTATTTTTATTTTCAGATTGGGACAGTGCAACTTTAAGTAATGAGTCACTCTTGGATACTGTGTCTAGATTTGTTCTTGCAGCTCTTCTGAAACACACAAATTTACTTAGTCAAGCATGTGGAGAAAGCCGGCAAGTAACTTAAAACTATCCTTAGACAGATATTTGCTCTTATGATGTTAGAAATTAGATAACCTTTAAATTTTGGTTCTTAATTAGGTATCAACCTGGTAAAAGCTTATCAGAAGTGTACCGTTGTGTATACAAAGTTCGAAGTCGTTTACTTGCTTGCAAGAACCTTGAACTTATTCAGACCAGGTCATCATCACGAGACAGATGGGTAAGATTGGAAAGGAATTAATTTTTATGTTTTTCTGCATTCCGTGAGAGATGATTCCATGTTGGTTTATGTGAGAAAAAATGTGCCTTGATTCTTGCAGATGTTCAATAAATGTTGAGTAGTTCTTTTGTTAGTGAAAAAAACAAAGTGAAAGATTTGTGGTTTATTTAACTTCACATTTATCAAATGTGATGGCTCTTAAGTCTGTTTAGTATTAGGCTGCATAAATAATATAATAGTAACAAATTGAATTGTCCAAATCATAGGAAATATTACTCCTTTTTTTATGTTGATTAGACCATCTTTAAATTATCCTGTTTAACTTGGAGTACTATAATTTATGAGGGACATTAGCAAACTAAAGTGTAGTCAGAAGATAGTTCAGATTGGTGAGAGTTTGAAAAATCATCTTCCATGAGAACTGGAAAGTAACAAAAATGTTCAAACTAGAGAAGTGAAAGCAAAGAGGGTCATATAATAGCTGCCTTAAAAATATTTAAAGAGCTTTCATGTACGAGAAGAAATGTGTGTTTCTTGTCATTCCAGAGGGCACAGCTAGGACCAAAGGGTAACAATTAAATGGGAGTCATTTTTTGCTGAATGTAAGAAGAGAAACTTCTAGTAATTTAAGCTGTTCACCATTGGAGGTGACAGTTAAAACCATTTCTTAAGTATGGTCTAGAGTAATTCTAGCAGCAAAAATGAGATGACTTCTCAAGTGCTTAGTAATCTTGATAACATAATCTTTTTTTTTTTTTGCGTGGGCAGGCACTAGAAATTGCACCCGGGTCTCCGGCATGGCAGTCAAGAACTCTGCCAGTGAGCCACTGTGGCCCACCCAACATAGTCATTTAATTATAAATAGTAACCTGGATAATATATCACCTTCAGAAGTACTTACTTTTAAACTTCACTTATCAGATGCTTTGCCCTCCATTATTCGGTACTTAGATTTAAAAAACCTAATTCTGTCTCCTTGTTTGTATTATGGTAGACTTTTGGTATATACCGGTTTTTGATATTTGTGTAACTGACTATTTACTGACCTTCAGAGTCACAAAATGTGTTAATATGCCATTTTGTTGAGGCTCAAATTTGAAACTCACATATTATAGGGATAAATGACTATTGTGTGAGTCTGATGATTCAGTGTCACCATTTCTGGAATTCTTAAGTTATTTATTGATCATGGATCACAAAAATTTTATGGATTTAATGAGGTCATTTGAAATTTTCATTTATAATTTATACTGAAATTTCAGGGGACATTATATATTGTTATGGTATTTGTGACTCTCTTAGTACCTATGTAAGGATTCTGTCCTTTGCATGATTACTAGATAGCATAACCTCTGTGGAAAATGAAGTTAACATTAGCCTTACCAGATTTCTCATTTTTCGTTTCTTCAGAAGCAAGTAAATTAAAGGGGAAAACCCCCACAAACCCGATATGGCTTTATATTTAGAATTATTAAACATTTATACAGAGTAATAATAATATCTATGACTTGAGGAAACTGAATGGAATCAAAATCCTGTTCTTTACCTTTTATGCTTGGTGTCATTCTCAACATAACTCATTGTAAGTTGCAGCTCTGTAGGAGTTTACAGCTGAATGACAATATAAATGCATATTAATCTATAGCATTACTTTTTTGTGTGAGAAAAGTTTATTGAAGAAAAAGAAAGTAGATACGAAAGGGGTGAACACAGGCATGCTCAAGGGAGAGACATGCCTGTAGCATTACATTTTAATCAAAATACTGAAGAAGAGAGAGCACATATGTGTATGTGTTCATTTAATGTGTATATATGCATACATTCTTTCTATTCTTTCAGACTTACCCAATATATCTTTTGGGTTTTTTAGTAGAATTCATGTGTTATTGATATAAGCAGTATTTTCCATGGTAAAAAAAAAAGTTTTTGAAAAATACATTCAGTGTAGGTTCTGATAATTTTTTTAAGACCTCAGAAAACCAAGACTCTGCAGATGCTGATCCTCAGGAGCATCCGTTTACCCGGACTATTGATGAAGAAGCTGAAATGGAAGAGCAGGCTGAGAGAGAGCGAGAAGAAGGGCATCCAGAGCCAGAGGATGAGGAAGAGGAGCGGGAGCATGAAGTTATGACAGCTGGCAGTGAGTACTCCCTTCCTACCCTAGATATGTATCATGGCATTCTTTTTGGTAGGGAAACTGACTTTGGAGAGAAAGGCAAATGTTTCTCCATATTTTCTTAAAAGATCTGATATTCTGCTGATCTGAATTTACATTAGCAAGCCAGTAGTTTGTTTTTAATATACAAACATATAAAATCCTCAGATTTTAAATGAAACCTGAGAATCAGTTTAATCATGTTTTTTAATGAATTGGAATGTATTTATCATCTTTCTTCAGTTTAATATTTGTAATTTGGTAGTGTTGTCCAAGCCTGAATGTTTTAGGAGGCTTTTACTATAGTAGGTCTACTCTGAAGGATTGCATGTGCAGGGCTAAAAAGCAACCATGTCAGTATCTGTGTCACTGAGCTTTGTGCATGGAATGATACCTGTGAGCTACTAGAAAAAAGTTATTCAAAGTATGCTCTCTGGGATTAATTGGCTGTCCATCCACTTGACAGATCTGTTTGTGATGAGGAGGGAAGCCCCCTTTTTGGTCTAGTTTTAGGAGAGCCCACTTATTATTCCGTATGTAGAACTTTTCAAAGTATAAATCTCACCCACTGACTATACTGCTATTTTCAATAGGGAACAAGAGTATGCATAAGAAAACTGCTGGCTGGGTGAATAAAACTTTTTCATACTTTTATATTCCAAGGCTACAGATAGTTTTTAAAGGTAATTATTTAGTTATTTAAAGAGAAGTGTCAAAGATTTAAAAAATTTTTTTCTAGTATCTTTTGAGTGATATGGCTATTTTAAGTTCAAGTATATATCCAACTTGAGGCCTAAAATATTATCATCAGCTATGCCTTTGGTGTTGGACTTGTCTGTATGTATCAGTCCACTTGACACTCACAGTATTATTGATACACTTGTGGTCTGCATACTTCTAACAATTATTTGAGATAATCCTAGCCATGTATAGCTCACTTTTGGGGCTCTAGTCATGTACAACTCACAACAAAACCAAAAAAACAGCTGAAACAAGGGGGGAAAAGATAAGGTCAATGGAGAAAAGCAGATTAGAGAAGGGGAGGGAGAATAATTCAAGATTCGGCAATTATGTGGACTTTGGAAGGGGAAAGGAGGTTTTTCACTATAACTAATGTAACTCTAAATTTTCCCTACTGTTGAAATCTGACATTTTTTGACCAAAGTCATGAACATTTCAAAATAGGCAGTTATTTTTATGTAATTCAGTGCTTCTTAAACTTTAGCAGACTTCAGAATCAACTAGAGCATTTCTTAAAATAGAAACTAGAACTTTTGATTCAATAGGTTTGGGTGGGCCTGAGAATTTGCATTTCTAGCAAGTCTCCAGATGCTGCTGATACTTCTGGTCTAGGATGAACTTTGAAAACCACCAGTTTAGCTCATTATTAAGATAGAAATAAACTCATCCAAATCTAAGTTCTATAAAGGCATATCAGGGTTTTCTGTTGTGATTTTAATGAAAAATGTAAGGTTGTATGTGCATTTTAAATACAATACTGACTGTTACCATGCTGTATTTAATATCTAAAAGATAATCTTTCCCTCTTTCAGTTAACTTTGTAGTCCAAACTTTTTTACTCTTTAAATTATTTTCTTTGCTCTTTTTTCCCCATGTGTTAAGACCTTGTTTTTGTTTACATGTTACAGAAATCTTTCAGTGTTTCCTCTCAGCCCGTGAAGTAGCTCGCAGCCGAGATCGAGATAGAATGAACAGTGGGGCAGGCTCTGGGGTTCGAACTGATGATCCACCTCCTCAGTCTCAGCAAGAGCGCAGAGTCAGCACAGACCTTCCAGAGGGTCAGGATGTGTACACTGCTGCTTGCAATTCTGTGATCCATCGGTGTGCCTTGTTAATATTGGGAGTAAGTCCTGTGATTGATGAGCTTCAGAAGCGAAGAGAAGAAGGACAGCTGCAGCAACCTTCAGCAAGTACTTCTGAGGGGAGTGGACTTATGACCAGGTGGGAATGAGCAGAAACTTAGACGACTACACTCCTCCCTTTGTTACTTTATACCTTGGAATGGTTTACTTTTAAAGTTATGCTCTTCCTCAGAAATTAACATGGACATGTAGGAGGAAGTACAAATTGACTAGGCTGAATTTAAAGTAATGTAACAGGGATGCTGATCTATCCTGGAGTATACATTTCTGTTAAATGAGAATGCACAATTTTTTTTTCATACATTTAAACAACAGCATTTGAGAGATATGAAGTATTTTGCATCTGTCTGTAATTTAGTGGCATGCAAATTATTTTTATGTTATTAAGAAGGGTTTTCTGTTTAGATCAGAGTCAGGATTTCCCATCATAGACATAATTACTCCTCATCGTGTGTGTATGTCTATTATCTCTGTGCTGCTAGTTACATTCATCTTTATGTTCAATAACAGCCCCAAATCAAAAAACTTTTCTTTGTGCATGTGAGACAGGAGTGAAAGTCTTACCGCAGAGAGCCGGCTAGTCCACGCAAGTCCAAATTATAGACTGATCAAGTCGAGGAGTGAATCTGATTTGTCTCAGCCTGAATCAGATGAGGAGGGTTACGCACTGGTAGGTATACCTAGAGTCGTAAAGAAGGATTTTTGTTTTCAAAATATAGAGACATAAGGATTTGGTTAGAGTAAGTAATCTACATTTGTTTGGACATATAAAACTTTTTTATAAAGAACTTTAAGAGAAATCAGGTAATTATAGTGCATTAATATGTATTATAGTGCATTAACATATAAGTGCACTTATATGTTAATGATTCTCAGATTTCTATTTTTAGCCCTGACGTCTTCCTAAATTCAGATTCATATATTTGATTCTTTGATGGATATTCCACCTGAATGTCAGGTTACCCCAATCTTAGCTATCTAAAGATGAACTTATCTTTCTCCCAAAGCTTCTTCTCTTTTCTTTCTCTCTTATCTCTTAGTACCTGCGTCTCCCCCACCTCCATAAATCTAATTAGTCATCAAGTCTTGAAAATTTTACTATGAATATGCTTTCTAATATGTTCTCTCCTCTTTACCTCTTCGGTCATTAATCTCTTTCAGCCATTATTCCCTTTTTGCCTGAGCTAGTACAGAAGCTACCACACTGGTTGCTCCACTTCCTGTCATGTGCCCATCTTCCACATTTCACTAGAATAATATATCTAAAATACAAATCTGTTTATAGATCCTTTACTTAAAATCTTTTAGTAGCTCTCATTTACCTATGAAAAAAGCCTTAGAACCTGGACTGTAGTCATTTAGAGTAAAAATCAAATGGATAAGGTTCTAATTTGTCTAAGAAGTATTATGTGACAGATTAAATAAATTATAAAGTGAAACTGGCTAAAGATTGCTTCTGTTCAGGGAACTTTGGAGTTTGTAGTTGATAGCTGAATTTTTTTTTTTAAAGCAGAATTATTCACACATGATATAATCCATCCAATGTGTACTGATGTACTCAATGTGTAGTGAAAATAGCTGGATTTTCATTAGATTGTTCCTTTGTGTTAGTGTGATTCTCTATGTGCCATTTGACATCTCTGAGTATTAGTGTCCAATTATATGATATGAGAATAATAGTGTCTGTTATGTGTATGTGTCAGACGTGGTTTCTGGCTCTGATTTTACTTCTGAATTGCATGAGACCTTGGTTATGTCACATGGCCATTCAAATAGAAACTCAGGCTTTGTGGATTGAGTGATTTATAAGCTCCATTTTTAGCTCTGAAATTCTTCTTGTGTGAATTGAAATTGTGAATATGAAAATATAAAGTGCTACATAAACAAAAAGCTATTGTTTAAAAGAAACTTGCAAGCATAAAAGATTCCTCATCCAAGAGAAGGTGAACAGCCTTTGAGCAAGTTCATTGTATCATGATGTTTTTGTTTATCTTCCTTTTATCCTTCGTCTCCATTGGTATCTATGCTCTCAATCCTTTCCAAAAATCTTGCCGTCTACTGAGATTTCTTTCTGTCTATTTATTTCTCCAGTGTAATCTATCTCATTATCTAGTCTCCTAAACCTTTGATAATTTTAAAACATAAATTATGTTACTTCTCTGCTTAAAATCCTCCAGTGACTTCACTTTTTCTCAGAGTAGAAACTTAAGTCCTTACAGAGATGTGCAGGCCCTGCAAGACCGCACATGGTCTGACACTACTACCTCTCTGATCTCCTCTGCTGCTCTCCTTGTTGACTCTCCTTCTACCACACTGACCTCTTGGCTGTTCTATGAACATACTGGCAAGTCCTCCTGAGGGCCCATAGGGCTATTTCTTCTATCTGGAATACTCTGATCAGCATGGTTAATTCCCTCACCTTGAAATCTTCATTCTGATGTTACGTTTTCAATGAGACCTTAAGTTTCTGTTAGCATACACTAGAATATAAACTCTTCAAGAGTAGGAATTTTTGCTGTTTTAATCACTGCTTGTCACAAGCATCTTTAATAGTACCGAGCACATAGTAGGCAGTCAATAGATATTTTATGAATGAATGACCATCTAATCTATTTTGGTTCCCATTGCCATTCTTTAGTTTGAGACTTTATTACCTTTCTCTGGACTGATAATTTTTTCAAATACATCTCCCTACTTTATCCAGTCTTATACTGTTTTGGTTTGCTAATGCTACTGGAATGCAATATGCCAGAAATGGATTGGCTTTTATAAAGGGGATTTATTAAGTTACAAATTACAATTCTAAGGCTGTGAAAATGTCCAAATTAAGGCACCAACAGGAGGATAACCTTTACTCAAGAAAGGCCGATCAAGTCTGGGGTTTCTCTGTCAGTTGGGAAGGCACATGGTGACGTGCCTTCTCTCTGGGCTTCTGGTTTCAAACAGTTCTCTCAGTGTCTCTAAGCATCTGTGTCTCTCTGCTCTCTGTATCCGCTCTCCAAGCATTTGTCAGCTCTCTCCAAAATGTCTCCCTTGGCGGATTAAGACCTACCTTAAATGGGCAGGGGTCACATTTCCATCTAATCAAAAGGTCCCACCCACAACTGGTGGGTCACATCTCCATGGAAACAACCTAATCGAAAGGTACCCCCCACAATGGGACTGTACCCACAAGATTGGATTAAAAGAACATGGCTTTTTGGGGGTACAGAATAGTTTCAAATCACATTCCTTAGAAACTGCTTCCACCATCAGAACTCTTAAAAACATATATATACAACAACAAGAGCAACAAACTCTAACTGGCCCGGCTACTTTCCTATTCTGAATACTCAGTGATCCTGCGTTGTCTACCCAGATTTCAAAGCTTCTGGAGAATATTGCCTCCCTGCTTTTAGAGTCAGTTTTCTCCTGCAGGATTCTGCATTTTTGCCAACCCCAAATATACCTCTTGAGTTTCTGCTCAAGCATGGTTTGCCTTAAATGACCTTCCAGGTTTCCTTGTCTTGTCTCTCCTTAAAGGACTGTCTAAAGTGTCACCTCTTCCAGAAAACTTTCTCACGTTACTTTGCTCACAGTGAATCTTCCTGTTATTCCCATGGCAATTTGTAAGTACTTCTTATAAACTACTGATAGCTTGTCTTACACTGAACTGACGTATATTATTAGTATATCTGCCCGGTAGGCCTCCTAGAAGGTCTAGTCTTTATTGTTTTAAATGTTCCTGATATCACCTACATCGTGTTTTATATATTGCAATTGAGAATTGCAATTTATTTGAACTGAAATGAAAAGGTAAGGATGGGTGTAGTCAAAATGACATACTTTTTGGAAACAGGCAATGAAATCTGACTTATATGCAGAATAGACCTAAGATTCAGTATGGATTTTGACCTGGGGAAAGATAGTTAACCTTTTTAGCCCCAGTTTCTTTATCTTTCAAATGGGAATAATGCTACCTGTTGTATTTGCCTCAACTGGATTGTTGTGAGGAGCAAGTTTAGTAATCTGATTTAAAGCATTTTGAAAATTATAAATAGGGAAAATAGATCAGTAGAGGGGAGGTTAAGCCAAATAGTTGCCAAGATTGTTCATGTAGTCTTTACTGATTAAAAAAAAATAACACATTTTTAAACAAGACTGACTCTTGATCATCTTTCCTTTTGGAATATTAGATGGATAGTATCATAATTAGGTGAAAAAGACAAGGACTAGAGAGAGAGCAGGTTCAGTCAGAGATGAAAGGAGATCTGGGCTGCACCATGAACTTTGTAGAGCCTGGGTAGACAAAATATAGTAAGCAATAGGGGCACTTTGCTTTTTTCTAGCTGATATATGTAGCCCTTCTACACTGTATGAGGTTAAGATTCATATCCTTAATGTCTAGTAATGCCTCATTGACCTGTTAGAGAATGAAATGCTTTTTTAAAATGACTGACATTAACCACTTCACTGTTAAATCTTTGTTTAGCTTTCTTCATAAAGAGAAATATGTGATGTATTATCTATTTCTCTATCTTAGTAAACAAAGAATACCAAACCTAAGTTTACATGTTTGCTTGACAGTTGTCAACCTTATCAACATTTCTTCATACTCTGCTAATGTATTCCCTAACTCCCTCATTTCACAAAGGATTTGATTCAGCTTACAAAAATAAATATTTTAAAAAGGATAAATTAGGTGAACTAATTAGGACAGAGGAGATGAAAGCACTGAGTAGGATTTTTTACATCAGTGCATATTCTGTGGTGTCCTGTAAAATTGCTAGAGGTGGGCCGTATATTTAGTGCTTAGTTTCTTAAAAGCAAAAGCAAACAGGAAAAACATAATGAGTTACATGATTCATAGTGTCTAAAAGATAAGAACAAACCAGTTGTTTAAGTGGAACATAGATATTTCTGAATCTGAGTGGTTCTGAGATAAATTTCCTCCATGAGCCCTCATGGCAAAGGTACTTTGTGATGAAAATGTTTTTTGCATGACACAAGTGATGCTTTCAGGAGCTGTTGTGATGACCAGGCTTATTTTATCCAGCCTCAAATGGCCTGAAAATGTATTTATTTATGTTGACGTATGTATGTGTGTGTATATGTATGTGTGGGTATGTGTAAAACCAAAAGTGTTTATCTGTAGTGTGAGTGTATGTGTCTATATGTGTGACCAGATAAAGATATATTGCACTGATATTTCCATAATTGATCTATTTTGTCACTTCTGCAGCTTTTCTTTTTTGCCACTACTTTTTCTGACTGTGTGATAAGAGTACAATTGAGATTACTAAGATATCATAATAGCAAGTTTATGCATAAATCTTAAGTCATATATAGGTTATACATAGCTGGCCTTTATCCCAGGAATGCAAGTCTGGCTCAACAAACTAAAATCAATGTAAAATACCGCATTAATAGATGCAAATGATCATGGTTTGAATATACAACTCTGTGATGATGCTGTGAGCCATTGATTCCACACCAGGAATGGAATGTTGACATGGAATAATGTGGACTTTGACTTGTATTGTTTGTATTTAGTGCCTCAGAGTTATGTGCTTGGGCTTTCTTAAAGCTGTTTTCAGTGGGTCTTTAGAGATATTTTGTTGTTAGCCTGACTGCTAGATAAGTAGGACATTGCTGTAATTATATGGATTTTTAAGTTCTAATATTCTAATTATTAAAACTTAAAGTGCTTTTCACAACTAATTTTTAGTTATTTTTTTTTTTTTTTACTTTTCATAGAGTGGTAGGCGAAATGTTGATTTGGACTTGACGTCATCTCATAGGAAGAGAGGTAAGTGTGAAAAACATTAAATATCTGATTAAATTAAGTAGCTGCTTTTATATCTAATGTATATAGAGCCAACTGGCATTGAAATGTTTTTGCAAAACAAAGTTAATTTAGAAATATTTTATCAGAAGAGTTAAAAGGAAAAACGTTATCTTTAAAATATATACCCTTTTAGAATCTGAAAAACGTCTCAATAATCAGTTTTGTTTCCTATTTTTCATATTCTTTTGACTTTTTAAAAATCCTAAGGAACTCCAGAAACAATGCGATCCTTATGGGGGTATAATTTGCCATAAGTTTTAGTGCACTGATATTGTTGCTATAGTTTAAATGGTGTTACAGGGAGAACTCTCTTCCCCACTTACTCTCTGTAAACGCATACACACTTTAAAACTTTGTTTCTAGGGTTTTTTTTCCTCTTGGCTTCTTAAGGTAAAGATGAACTGATGGTCTTTTTTTTTTATTATGTTTCTGTTAGGAACAATTTTAGAGTGCCATCAAGAATTAAGGTCTTTTGTAACAAGCTCTGTCTTATATAGTTAATTCTTGGTTATTTGTACAAATAAAGGGAAAGAGCAGTTTTAGATAGTGTAAATCCAAGGATAACTAAAAGCTTCCTAAATATTTTTCTCTATGAACTGGCACTTTACTAACTGCATTTATGATGTGTTTGTGAAAATGTGAATTGTTAAAGATTGCCACTAGTGGCAGTTTCTAAAAGACTGTAGGGAAAAAAATTCCATGACACTAAGTCTTTTGTACTTCAGAATGCAACCCTTCTGTTGACAGTTCTGTTGGCAGAAAGTTGTGTTTTTTTTCCTACTACGGGGGGAAAAACGTAAGGAATGAGAGGAAGGAATATACTCATGATTTTTTCATTTTTGTGTTTGTAACTTAAAAGAATAAATGTTGGTTCTTCTATAGAATAAAATTGGCAATATTTTTATCCTTTACTAGCCCCCCAAAATGTTTTTTTTCTGAAATATTAGGAATGATAAGGACCAGAGCTGGTGCTTTTATTGACAAGTCCTTTGTGGATGTACCATATCAAAGCTGATGGGTTTCTAAAGAATTTGCAAGGCATTAGTGATAGCAAAGAAATTAAATGATATTAACAATCAAGTACAATATGTATTTTATTTTATTGCATTTTAATTCTTTGAAAATTGGCAATTCTTGTCATAATTAACTAGAGTATCCTTTTTCTTAGCTACTTAAGAATTAAATTAAATTGGGGAACAGATTTACTTTTCTAAGTTTATTTAGCTCAAGTGAATATTGTTGTTAAAATTTCCATGTTATATAAAATCGTGTCATTTGGTGCTTAGTGAAGATGGCTCTAAACTTAGTAACATAAAGATTCCAACCTCTCATTTAAGGGTTTCCAGTATACTAATTATAAGTTTTTGTCCACAGGTTAAAATTATTCTTCTCTCAAATCTCTCTATCATGCTTATGGAAATATCAATTTGAAACTCAACCTATGTTAACCATGTTAGCATATGGCAAATAATATCTTTGAAATAAACAGAAAATGGCATCTTTAACTTTTAATTAAGAGTAACCTTTAAAATAATAAAGAATAGCTTAGAATTAGAGTATGAACTTCAAATGAATGAATATGACACTTAAAATTACTTTTTTAAATATACATGAAAATAATTTTATAACAGCTATCTTGTAAGTAGATGTAGATTTCCTATAGTAGTATATCTAAAAAGATAAAAATGAATTTGGCCATTAACCCAAATTTTGTTTATAGTTAAACCATTTTCTCCAGAAAGTTCAGAGTAAGACCAAAACCTACTAACTTGTGAACATTTAGTTTTATTTTGTTGAAAACAGAAGAGAAAAAAAAAAATTTTTTTTTTAACCACCCAGTTAGAAAGTTATATAAGGGAGGCAAACTAGTTATTTAAATTTTCATGATATCATTTAATGTGGTATCAAGTTATTTAGTAATCATTCCATTTTAATGTTCTCAAGAGAATATTTTTTTTCCCTCATAGTTTTCTTCCTAGGAATGGGTCACTAGAAAGTAGAAAAGTTGTTGTTTTAGGAAAGGCAGCAAAAATGAATACTTTTTAATCTCACAAAACCTAGAGTACGTGGCTTAAATAATGAAGATGTACACTTAATAGCTTTTATCTATTTTATTATAGTGGGTTTTCTTCTTCAAAAGAAATTAATATTGAAAATGCATTTATATTTTCAAAGAAATTTTTAAAACCCTTGTATATTTAGGACATTCCTTGAACCACAGTGGGTTTTTTGTTTTTTTGCTTTAAAAGATGGTAAAATAAACTATAATTTTTTCCTTACTTTTTGTCAATGTGGACCATATACCATAAGCCATAATATGCTTATCTTCAATTGGGCAGATGAGCCTGCCAAGTTTGAGTGCTATTTGGCCACTCAAGCCATCAAGTGTTCTGATTTTGACTTGAGCCATGAAGGACAAGCAAAGGTCTGGATAAGTGAGAATTCTATGTGCTTGTTTACCCCATTCCAGTGTTTTGAAGAAGAAATGTAAGTTTTTTCCCTCTTACATAGCTTTTCCAAAACCAACTGCATTTATCAGCCTCGGTGGTCCCGAGTTTCTAAAACCCTGGTAATAATGTTTTATTATATTCTGTTTACTAAAATTAAATGAGTGTACTAATGGTTGTATATGTGTTTTTAGGCTGTTATCATGCCTCCAAAGGCTCCTCCTTTAGAGGGCCTATTGCCTATAATCTAAGAATTTGTTTGTTATTGGGGATACTAGGATTTGTGCTGTTGAACTGTGATTGCTCCATCTACTTCCCATGATTGCTGCATCTTTTTCCCACGTTTCCAGTTAATGTTTCACAGAGTCATGCTCTTGGTCCAAGAAAGTGAATATGGTAGAAAGGGGTAGGGCAATGTGAACAAATACATCTAGGTGAGCCACCTTGCTCGGCTTTCAGAGGCATTAAAGCTAACTTCTGAAACCAAAAATACATCATCAAAAATAAATAACCTCAGAGATAATATGAAAATTTCTTTTATTAAACACAGACTGCTTGCTGTATGCCAGCTATTGTTTGAGCACTTCACATATATTAACTCATTTAATTCTCATGATAGCCTTTCAAAATTTATGACATAACCAGTCAAAATATGTTGGTATTTTGGTACTTTGGTCAGTACTTAAAAAGATTTGCTTTAGTTGTGCAGAAGTGAGCTGTTCCTTCACAGAAAGACCATATACCTTCTTTGCAGATACTTGATTTCAGTTTACTTGTTTAAGCTGAAGCTGATACAGTGAAAAATGATGGGGATATCAAAGCAACAATTGAAGACCCAACATCAAGAATCTTATTGGTGAAAACACTATATGACTTTATTTTTTTCCCCTGAGTCTTTAAATATAGCGTTAGGGTTTTGTTGCTAAAATAATCCTGGAAACATTTATCAACATGTATGTTTTGTGGTATAACATGTATGGTGAAATGCTGTCATCTGTGCATTTCAAATTGGATTGTATAAAGAAAGAAGAGCAAATGTAAATGTCTCGTATCAAATTTCTTCTTTTGTCTTCTGATTCTTGTGTGGTAGTGTATTTACTCCTTTTTGGCCAGTTGAGCCCCAGAAAAAAGAAGAGCTTCAAGCAAGTACATGATGGCATGTTTAATTTTTTTCCCCTTTTAGCTTGCCTACATATTTTATGGTTTATAAAGTATGTATTGCAGCTCTGCCATGTTCATTTCGAAAATTCCATTTAAGAACTCAAGTTGTCAGGTCTAGTAAACAATCTCAAAAACTTGTTGCTTGACTTTGCATTGTACTTCATATAGTAGGTGACTGTGAATTAAGTATTAAATAAGAATTAAGCTTAGTCTTAATTACTCTGTAGAAGCTTTTGATATGCTTTTCAGACACAGCATTTTCTATATTCAGATAAATCAATACCAAACACAGTTATCAAATTGTTAATTTTTTAAATTTGAGATCTTTCATCTTCCATTTCCATACTATAAGTTTTTGTTTTCCAGAATATTTTTGATGTCAACCTAAATTCTTTGGTTAAACTTATTTTCTTCTAATGCTTTCAGATAGTGTTTTTCCTTTTATTTTTTTCATATGAAGTTTTATTTGGGTATGTACCTAACAAATTGCATCCTTTTAATTGAGAGTAAGCAAACAGTGGCCAATGGGCCAAATCCAGCCTCACAGCTGTTTTTGTAAATAAGGTTTATTGTAACACAGCCATGTTCATTTGTTTATGTATTCACACTTCAACTGCAGAATTGAATAGTTGCAACATATTATATGGCCAGCAAAGTCTAGAATATTTACTATCTAGCCCTTTGCAGGAAGAGTTTGCCAATTGCTATTTTAAATCATAGAGAGGATTTAGTTTTGGGTTTGATTGGCCATTGTATAGGATATTTTGGAGTATATGAAGGCAATTCATTATTTGTGGATTCTTCATGTATAGGCAAGCAATAAAGTTTTCTGTGGATCAGAGGTTTGAGAATTGATTAATAATAGGAATATATGACTGCCCCTATCAAATTAGAAAATTATTATTATTAATTTGGCATGTCAGTTTCTTTGAGCCTCCATTTCCTCAATTGAGAAGACTGTACTGATAATCATTAAGGTGTTTTTTACTTCTGTGATTCTAATACTTGCTTAGTTGCATATTTTATCATTTTGAAAAGTAACTTATAAATATTAGAAAACAAGAACTTATTGTTCTGAAATTATACTATTTATAAAACAAACTCAGTGCAATGAACCATAGGCTAAATCTAGATTCTGAATTTGGGATGCTTAAGGAAATGGAAAAAGGATAATTTTTTTTTTTTAACATTAGTAACTTTTGTTCTTTAAAATTAATTTTTAATTAAAGACATTCAATATCCATGATATTATTCTTTGGATTTTTACTCTTTTGTTTCTATTTTGTATGAAAAGTATTCATTTATGCAATTTTGGGAAATTTTCATATTGATTATTTTTCATATTTGGTAAAAGTTCAGCATTTTTTAATCTCAAGAATTCTTTTTCTAAAACATGGGAGGCAAATAAACTATATATTCTTTGCCATTCTAAATTATTTTACTAGAATGTGCATAGATTATTTCATAGTTACCTTATAATACTAGGTGTCTATTATGAATTTCTACCACTCAGACTTTGAAGTACTGGGGTTTCACTGACATCAATGTAATGATTGGAAAATAAGATTATTCATCCAGTATTGTGTTAGTTTTCTTTGTGTGCATTAATTAGTGCTTAAGTAGTCATCTTACCTAATCCTTTCCACCTAGTTATACAACAATACAATTTTTGACATGCATATTTTATTGGGTATGTTTAGATGCTTTCCCAATAAAGAAACCTGGCATATTTACATAGTGGAGTATTATACAGCAGTCAAAACAAATGTACCATAGCTGCATACAATAATATGGATAAATTAATGTTAACAGTGTCACAGTGAGTAAAACAGTATGTCTAGAAAGATTATATAAAGATGATGCTCTTTTTTAGTTAAAAACAACTAAAAATAGACATTATTCATTTTAAAGAAACATTTAAGATAAAATTACATTTAACAACAGTGAAAACAAGGGAATGATAAACCCAGGATTCAGGATAATGATAATCTTTGGTTGGAGGAGACAAGGAGCACTGGTTAGAAGAAGAGCAGATAGATACAAGTTTCTGTCAGTTTTCTACTTCGTGTCTATTAAAAAATATGTAAATATAAAAGTGGGCCATACATAGATCACTGGATCATGAACCAAGGATTATGGTTACTCTGATTTGTATACCTGAGATCAGTTAAATTAGAAAAGACAAAGCTGTGCAGGAGTTGGGCATACTTATATTATTAAAGCTAGCATTGGCAGAAGACTTGGATAGTTGTTCTTGTGCTCAATCATGTTAACCCTTTTGATATCTGATGTAAAGATTTTAGCCTAGAGAATGCCCACTGGCAGAACTAATGGTGTTATATGTAGCAACTATTGTGATGCCACTTGGTAATTTTGTAGGAATAGGTTTCATTTTACACTAAAAATTATTTATTCTTGCCTGTGAAACTTTGCTTCCTCCATATATGAGTTTCACAACCTGCAGTAAATACACACATGACCCCGTCAGTCAGCGTGGTTATTTCTTAAATTAATGAAACCCAAAGGGTAATATATAGGTCTCCTTTATGTACGTTTACTTGCCTTTCTGTATCTATTTTTTTGTAATGTTTTATTGCAGATATTAGACACTCTGGGCAGTCTTAACTTACCCTTTGCAATGATAATGTAAAATAGATAAAACCCTTATTTTACGAGTAAGTCTTACCAGGAATGTCCTAAATGCCTAGTTCCTTTTTGTTCATAAGTGATGGTTTGGTTTAATACTGCAGAGCATTTTTTTTTTTTTTTTTTTTTACATGGGCAGGCACCCGGAATCAAACCCAGGTCCTCTGGCTTGGCAGGCGAGCATTCTTGCCTGCTGAGCCACTGTGGCCCGCCCCTGCAGAGCATTTTAAGCTAAGCATTTTGGGAGCAGCTTCTGCCTTTCTTTTTCTTGTGGCAGCCTGTTGCTAAAGCGCTTACAGACAATGGTACATCAAACAGGGCTTTCCCTTTGATTTTTTACTTTGCTCTAGTTTTTGTTTGTTTGTTGTTTTTTCCAAAGCATTTTGCTCAGATTCACTTAATGCATGCGTGTATTCAGACATGAGTATCCATTTTTCACCTGTTGCTAGCAGCATTCAGTTCTCATCTAGTTTCAGAATGTGTACTCTACTTGGTTGCCACTGATGCATATTTATTCTGTTTGTATATAGGCCCTATGCACAGTCAGCTGGAATCCCTAAGTGACTCTTGGGCTCGCCTGAAACATAGCAGAGACTGGGTGTGCAACTCCTCTTACTCCTTTGAATCTGATTTTGATCTTACCAAGTCTTTGGGAGTTCATACTTTAATTGAAAATGTTGTAAGCTTTGTGAGTGGAGATGTGGGGAATGCCCCAGGTTTTAAAGAACCAGAAGAAAGTATGTCTACAAGCCCCCAAGCCTCCATCATTGCCATGGAACAGCAGCAATTAAGGGCAGAAGTAAGTCTTTCATATTTATACGTTGTGAGGGTGTCTGGAAACAAACTGAACCACTAAGTATCCAAGTCTAGGAAAAACTCTCCTTGCCTAATGCTTTGCTCTACTTGTACTTTTTTTATTTCACTTTAACTAAAACAGAATAATATTTTGCTTGAAGAGGACATTTGTATACTTCTAAAATTATTATTACTATCTCTTAGAACAAGATACTCTAATCATAAGTCTTTCCTTGTCACCTAGAAAAAGGCTGACTGGTGCCCACTGAGATTTGCTTTTCATAGTCTCCATTTTTGATGTATTTGTCTCATTTTAAAAAGGGCTAGATTACAACACTACTTTCATAATTGCTGCAGGCAAGACCTGCTAATAAATGCTAAAATTAGTGGACAAAACTTTAAGGAGAAACAGAATATTTGCGTAGCCTCAAAGTATCTCCCCCCCCAGGTATTTATTAATTGCTATGGTTTTAACATGTCCACACATTATCTGGTACACCTCTCTCTAGGAGATGGCACTTAATTCCCCTCCCCTTGAGGGTAGGCTGGACTTAGTGATTTGCTTCTAACAAACACAGTATGGAAAGGAAAAAAACAGTAACTTTACAATTTAGAAACCTGACAGATATCATCTTAATCATGTGATCAGGATTAATATCACCAGTGATAAGTCATGTTAATATATAATATACCTTCCTGATATAATGTGATAGGAAGAGTACTGAACGTCTTTGGTATTCCCCAAGATCCCTAACTCCAGTCTTGAGAAGAGATTAGATAAAAACTGTGGCATATTCTGCAAAGTCCATGAATAGCTCTTCAAAAACGTTATGAAAAAAGAGGAAAGACTGAGAAATTGTTAGAGTCTAAAGGAGACATGACAGCTAAATGCACTATGGTATCCTGGATTGGAATCCTGGAACAAAAAAAGGGACATTATAGGAAAATTGGAGAAATCTAAATAAAGTGTGTGATTTACTTAATAGTTTTGTACCAGTGTTAATTTCTTAATTTTAAATGTAACATTGTCGTGCATGATGTCATTAGGGGAAGCTTAAGGGAAAGATATATGGGAACTCTTTGTGCCATCTTTACAACTTTTCTGTAAAATCTTAAATTATTTCAAAATAAAAAGTTAAAAAAAATAAGAGGGATAGGCTGATTGTAGTGATGGGTCGTATCCTCCTAAGAAAGTTGGAGTGAGAAATTCAAGAGAACTGCAGAGAAACCTTTCAGATGTATTTCCTCTAATTTTTTTTCCTCTAATTTTTGAGTTTAAGAGTATTGATTCTATATAATTTTATTATAAATAAACGATAGCAAACTACTTTAGAGTTTTGAAACCTTCACATATTTACTGTGTGAGTAGATTAGATAAGGTACTATTAGCTTCATTTTACATGTGAAGAAACTGAGACTTAAGAAGTCAAGTGACTTTTCCAAGTCCAAGACCTCAGGTGTGTCTAGCCCTGAGATCAGGTCTGCTACATCTGAATTTACAACTTTTTCCATTGTACTGAGTAGCTTTTTTTTTAAATATATGTTTATTTTTACTGAGAAACATCCATACACGTTCAGTCCAACCGGATCATGCAATCAGTGGCTCACAACACCATCACACAGCCATGCACTCTTCACCATGATCACCTCCAGAACATATGCATCACTCCAGTAAAAGAAACAAAAAGAAAAAATAAGTATGCATACATCCCACATTCCTCACCCCTCCATCTCATTGACCTCAGTCTACCCAACTTTAACTCCTCATCTCCCCCAACTGTTTATCCACTTTTTATCCTTATTTCTCTTTTTTTACTCATCAGTCCATACCCTGGATAAAAGGAGTGTCAGACACAAGGTTTTCACAATCACATAGTCACACTGCAAAACCAGTATAGCTATACAGTCTTCAAGAATCAAAGCTACTGAAACACAGTTCAGCAGTTTCAGGTGCTTCCCTCTAGCTACTCCAATACACTATAAACTAAAAAGGTATATCTATATAATGCGTAAGAGTAACTTCCAGATAACCTCCCAATTCTGTTTGTAATCTCTCAGCCACTGAGAATTTATTTTGTCTCATTTATCTCCTCCGCCTTCCAATTAAGAAAGCCATCTCATCCCCATGATGCCAGGTCCCAGCCTGTGTCCAGGAGCCAGGTCCCACAGTGCTGGGGAGATTCACACCTCTAAAAGTCATGTCCCATGCAAGGTGAAGGGCAGTGAGTTCACCTGCCAAGCTGGCCTAGAGAAAGAAGCCACATCTAAGCAATAAAAATGGCTCTCCAGGGGTGCTTGGTAGCCTCTTTTATATGAAGTATTATGCTTCTAGAATTTTTAGAGATATTTTGATCAAAAGCAGTAACAGTACTAAAATATTTCTCTTAATAGGTTAGAGTCTTAGAAAATGTCAGAACTTCCTCTATGATAAATATATTGTTTGTGGCATACAGAGTTCCTTTGTGTCTGAGTTCGATGAAGAACTCTAAAGTATGTTTATTTTACTTTCTTTCAAGCTTCGTTTAGAGGCACTTCACCAGATCCTTGTTCTACTGTCTGGGATGGAAGAAAAAGGTAGCATTTCACTGGTAGGAAACAGGTTGAGCTCAGGCTTCCAGTCATCTACACTGCTTACATCTGTGAGGCTGCAGTTTTTAGCAGGGTGTTTTGGTTTAGGCACTGTTGGACATACAGGAGCCAAAGGAGAGAGCGGCCGATTGCATCACTATCAGGTAGGCACCTGTCTTGTGAGGACGGCACCTTGCAGCATATTCAGATTTTAACTGACTTTTAAATAAAACTGGTCTAATAATGCCAAGCTTTTTTTCTGTTTAAGATTGAGGTTTTAAAAATATAAAGATGTTTAAATTACTTTACAAATTACAAAGAGATTTCATTGGTTTAATTTCCTAAGTTGGGATTAGTTGAAACATGGTACTATTTTACATCTAGATTCTTTGCTGGTTCAGTTTTATTAACTCTTAGCCAAATTGGATATAGATAGATCTAAGTTAGGATAGGAGTTGATGTTTGGGAGGATGAACTTCAAGAGTTTACCTTCATTCTACCAAGTTTTCTGATTCCTTTGATAATAAAAAAAAAAAAAAAAAGGAAAAAAAGCATCTGTGCCTTCCATATTTAAAGAGGAAAAATTCCTTTGTGGGGAAGGAGAAAAGTTAGAAAGAATCAAATATTATCAAGCATTTAAAAATGAACTTAGAACATGATCATATACTGAAATATACTAAAAATTAAAAACAAAATAGGGCCCAAGCATAAGCTAGTGATAAAAATGCTATTACTTCTTTTGTCAAGGAGGTGTTATTGTTGCTTATAGAAAATCTTTATGTGTAATTCAGGATGGGATCAGAGCAGCTAAGAGAAATATTCAGATTGAAATCCAGATGGCTGTTCATAAGATTTATCAGCAGTTATCTGCTACCTTGGAGAGAGCCCTGCAAGCCAACAAACATCACATTGGTGAGTAACTGCTCCTGTGAATACAAAATGTAGGTTACAGTTTGACCTGAGATTATGCTAAGTAGTTGCATTTTCTAAGTTTTGTTTAACATTGGAAGATCAGTTTACAGGTAAAGCATAAAATAATTTAAAATGTAATAGCATTCCATATTACTATATAATATGGAAAATGATTATTTTGTTTACTTCAAAGATTCTTAACTCTGTCTCTTTTTTAGAAGCCCAGCAGCGTCTCCTTTTGGTTACAGTGTTTGCCCTGAGTGTGCATTATCAACCAGTGGATGTTTCTTTGGCAATTTCCACTGGTCTACTAAATGTTTTGTCGCAGTTATGTGGCACAGACACCATGCTAGGACAACCTCTGCAGTTGTTGCCAAAGACGGGCATTTCCCAGCTTAGCACAGCTTTGAAAGTAGCCAGTACAAGATTGCTCCAGATTCTAGCCATCACTACAGGGTGAGCATTTGTAGATGTCTTGGTAGAGTTGTATGGGGACCTTTCTTACCACATTTTTTAAAAAGAATTTTTAATTGTGAAATATAGCATATATGCAGAACAACAAATTTCAAACTACTTTGTAACAAGTAGTTATAGAACAGATTTCGGCATTTGGTATGGCTTACAGTTCCACAATTTCTGGTTTTTCCTTCTAGCTCCTCCAAGACACTGGAGAGCAGAAGAAATATCATTATAATGATTCAGCCGTCATACTCATTTGTTAAGTCCTATTTTCTCTGTTGTAACTCCTCCTTCTCCTTTGGTCCTTCTCCCTATCTTTAGGGGTATTTGGGCTATGCCCATTCTAACTTTTTCACACAGGAAGTGGCTGTTGATAATATGGATCGGGGGATGAAACTAGTTGTTCTTGGAGAGGTTGGCTCTTCTGGGTTTCAGAACTAGTATGGCCTGGGAACCCATCTGGAGGTTGTTGGTTTCTGAAAAGTAATCATAGTGCATGAATCTTTTGTAGAATTTCAGATGGAGTCCTAAGTGTTCTTCAGGGTTGACAGGAATGGTTTTGTTGAGGTTTGGCAAACCATTCTCACCACATTTTATTAATTTTTTGTCCCCCTTCTACTTTATGCATTTAAAACAATGTTTGCTCTTCTGAGTCCTTGCCACTTTTTTTTCTTTCATTTCACATAGAACCTATGCAGATAAACTGAGTCCCAAAGTAGTTCAATCCTTATTGGATCTGCTGTGTAGTCAGTTGAAGAATTTGTTGTCCCAAGCTGGTGTATTACTTATGGCTTCTTTTGGAGAAGGAGAAGAAGAGGGGGAAGAAGAAGGAAAAAGAGTTGACTCTAGTGGAGAAACTGAGAAGAGAGACTTCAGAGGTATCATAAACCTTTTTCTCTGTCATTATTTGTAAGCATTTATGTAATCCCCGTTATGTACATATCATTAGAATGTAGACTTCTCCTGTTATGAGGTATAAGATGATTGTTATTTGCCTGTTTACTCACAGACTCCTTTTCTCTCCAAATATATATGATTTAGACGAGCTTCTGACCCTACCTCCTCTACTTTTTCTAAGCCTTTTAAAATTAGCCCTGATGCTGTAACCATATTACTTACTTTCTAGGTTCAGCCCCGTGACTGATTCTCCTAGGTTATGTATTGCCTCAGGAGAGACAGATGTTTTTTGAGAATTTGATTCTGACAAGTCATCTCTAACAATAGTGGTGGCCTAAGTATTCCCCAAGACCAGGAGTTTTGATTTTTGGGAAGTAGATTTTAATTAGAAGAGCCAGTGTTCTTCATTAGACTGCTCTGTTCTCTTGTCACTAAGTACTTCATTATACTTAGCTGTCATAATTTTTAGTTACTGTAATATGGTCATCTACTCATAGCTTTAAAAAATTAAGTCAACATTGTATTTCAGTAGAATTTACACTAAACAACATTAGTATTGCTTATGTCTCTTACATAATTAAGGAAATAAAGGTCTAAAATTGATCATTTATTTAAAAAATATTGTGCATCTACCATATCCCATTACTTTAATAAACTCTGGGACACAAGCAACAAAGGAAAAATAAATAAATTGGACTTCATCACAGTTTAAAACTTTTATGCATCAAGGACATTATCAAGAAAGTGAAAATGCAACCAAGAGGATAGGAGAAAGTATTTGGAAACCATATATCTGATAAGGGTTTAATATCCAGAATATATAAAGAACTCCTACAACTCAACAACAGAGTCATCAACCCAATTTAAAAATGGGCTAAGGACTTTGTGCTGGTTTGAAAGGATGTATGTCCCCTAGAAAGCCATGTTTTAATCTAAATCCCGTTTCGTAAAGGTGGAATAATCCCTATTCAATACTGTATGTTTGAATCTGTAATTAGATCATCTCCCTGGAGATGTAACCCAATGAAGAGTGGTTGTTAAGCTGGATTAGGTGACAACATGTCTCTACCCATGTGGGTGGGTCTTGATAAGTTTCTGGAGTCCTATAAAAGAGGAAACATTTTGGAGAATAAGAGATTCGGAGAGAGCAGAGAATGC
>PVIY010010129.1:43546-69954 GCA_004026745.1 Myrmecophaga tridactyla
TCATGTGCCCTTCCAGCTGAGAGAGAATCCCTGACTGTGTTCACCATGTGCCTTCTCACTTGAGAGAGAAACCCTGAACATCATCGGTTTTCTTGAATCAAGGTATCTTTCCCTGGATGCCTGTGAGTGGACATTTCTATAGACTTGTTTAATTGGGACATTTTCTTGGACTTAGAACTGTAAGCTAGCAACTTATTAAATTCCCCTTTCAAAAGCCATTATGTTTCTGGTATATTGCATTCTAGCAGCTAGCAAACTAGAACAGACTTCAATAGATATTTCTTCAAAAAAGACATATAAATGACCAACAAGAACATGAAAAAGTGCTCAAAATCGCTAACCACTAGGTAAATACGAATCAAAACCTCAATAAAATACTACTTTGCACCCTCTAGAATGGCTAATATTAAAGAAACAGAAAATAAGTGCTGCTGAGGATGTAGAGAAATAGGAACCCTTGTGCATTGTTGGTAAGAATGTAAAATGGTGCAACTGCTGTGGAAAAGTTTGGCAATTCCTCAAAAAGTAAACTTAGAATTACTACATGTTCTGGCAGTTCAACTTCTAGGTGTATATCTGTTTTAGTTTGCAAGCTGCTGGAATGCAGTATACCAGAAACAGAACTGCTTTTTTAAAAAGGGAATTTATTAAATTGCACATTTCATGAAAATGTCCAAATTAAGATAAGACTATGAAAATGTCCAATCTAAGGCACCCAGGGAAAAATACCTTGTTTTAAGAAGGTATCTTCTGGGTTTCTCCTCAACTGGAAGAACATGTTCACATGTGGTGAACATGGCAATGTCTGCTGGGTTTCTCTTATTTAATGAAGCTCCCCAGGGGGCATTTACCTTCTTCATCTCCAAAGGTCACTGGCTGCTTGGCTCTAAAGCTTTTTCTAAAATGGTTCTGTCTTAAAGGGCTCCAGTAAGCAAACCCACCTTGAATGGGTAGAGACGTGTCTCCATGGAAACCATCTAATCAAATGTTATCACCCACAGTTAGGTGGGTCACATCTCTGTGGAAACAATCAAAAAGCTCTCATCCAGCAATACTGAATGAGGGTTGAAGGGAATGGTTTCTCTGGGGTTCACAACAGATTGAAACCAGCACAGTATCCGAAAAAAAGTGAAAGCAAGAACTTGAACAGATATTTGTACACTAGTGTTCATGGCAGAATTATTCATAATAACCAAAAGGTGGAAGCACCATGATTGTGTCCATCAACAGAGGAATGGATAAACAAATATACATACAGTGAAATATTATTCAGCCTTAAAAAGGGATGAAGTTCTGATACTTGCCACAAAAGGAATGATCCTTGAAGACATTATGTTGAGTGCAATGAGCCAGACACAAAAAGACAGATATTCTGTGATTTCACTTATAAGAAACAACTAGAATATGCAAATTCATGGAAATAGAAAGTAGAATACAGGTTACCAGGTGTTCTAGTTTGCTAGCTGCCAGGATACAAAATACTGGAAACAGAATGGCTTTTGGAAAGGGAAATTTAATAAGTTACAAGTTCTAAGGCCATGAAAATCTCCAAATTAAAGCAAGTCTATGAAAATGTTACTTTCACTCAAGAAAGGCTGATGAAGTTCAAGGTTTATCTCTCAACTGGAAAGGCATGTGGTGAACATGGCAATGTGGCAACATCTGCTGACTTTCTCTACAGGAATCTTCTTTCATGAAGCTCCCCCAGGGGCCTTTTCCTTCTTCATCTCCAAAAGGCTCTGGCTGTGTGGCCTCTTGTAGTTCTCATGACTCTACTCTGTTGTTCTCTCATTGTTCTGAAGCTTTCTCCAAAATGCTTCCTCTTTTAAAGGATTCCAGTAAACTAATCAAGGCCCACCTGGAATGGGTGGAGTCACATCTCCCTCTAATGAAAGTTAATACCCACAATTGGGTGAGCCGCATCTCTGCAGAGATAACCTAGTCAAACCTCCAACTTACATTATTGAATAGGGATTAAAATAAATGATTGCTTCCACAAGTTTGGATCAGGATTAAAACATGGCTTTTCTAGGGTACATAATGCTTTCAAACCAGCACACCAGGGTAGGGGAAATGGGGTGTCAGTGCTTAATGGGTACAGAGTTCTCTTAGGGGCAGTGGAAAAATATTGTTTGATACTGGATGGTAGTGATGATAGCACAGTATCGTGAATGTAATTAATGTTACTGAATTGTGTGCTCGAAGGTGGTTAAAATGAGAAAGATTATGTAGTATATTTTTATCACAATAAAAATCAAAAGAAACAAACCATAAAATTCTGGGAGCCCTTAAGTCTTTTCTGACTTAGATAGAGGGAGAAAGCAAATTATTTAACTCCTGTGCCTCTATTCCAAAGTTTGTAAAATAAAGGTAACAATGGGACCAACCTCCAAAGGTTGTTGTGAGGATTAAATAACAATATATATAAATCACTTAAAGCAGTGCTGAACATTGTCAGAGCTCAACGAATGTCAATATTAAAATATAATAAATATAAATAATATTGTTGATAAGTTGGGTAGATAAATAGAGGAAATACCCTAGAAATAGAAAGATGATAAACATCATCTCTGCCCTCAGGAACCTTCTAATGTAATGACAGAGGCAAATGTATAAACAGATAATTACAATATAATATTAGAAGTTCAAAAGAAATATCTAGATCCCTTAAGTCAGAATCTAGAAGAATGTATATCTGTTTACAGACTGGCTTTTCAGTCAGCAGTTGAACTGGTAGCAAGTTCCTTTTCCCTCTTTATATACAGAATACTGCCTTTATAAAAGGCACATAAGCAGACTTACACAGGTATGGTAAGAGCAAGTGTCTGATACTACCTCCTGTTTTCTTGTGATAAGTGGAGAATAAAGGGTTGTCAAGGAAACAGTTTCTCACCACTTTTTGCTGAGTACTGTGCATAGGGACTACAGCAAGGAAATAGAAGAGTTACTTCTCAACCTGTAGGTCCCCAGAAAACCGGATCCTTCTGTGTATAGTAAAGAGAGAAACAGTTCTATGAGTGATTCTTAGCATGTGTGACAGCAGATAGCAGGCTAAGTTCATGTCCATTCCCCTCACCTCCATTGGACCCTCTATTTATAGGAATAGCTGGGAATAATATTGGCTCTAATCAACAGTGACCATTTGGAGGTGAGCTGCCCAGGTATCAATAATCTCCTTATAAAAAAAGGTTGTATAAAAGTCGTACCTTTCATTTCAAACATAGTATTGATACCAAAATACAAACTGTACCATCAGATTGTATCAACCAATGTTAAATTTAAGGCCTCCAGGCTTTAATTAATTGTGTCTTGTTTGATAAATATTTGCTGGGGAAGGGAGCAGGATGCAGGCCTCATGCAATTGATTTTCCCAAGCACCACTACCAAAATAGATGAGGTAACTTTTGAACTGTGTCTTGAAGGAATATGTAAGAACAAGGTTGAAGTGAGGATATGTGAGTTCCCAGAGCAGGCTAATAATTTTATATTCCTTAAGCTAATATTATAAAATATATATATATGCTTAGCATTGAAGTAAAGAATAAGTAGATACTGTGTGGAGGAAAGGTTAGAAAAGGAATTCTTAGCCTTTTTTTTTCTCTAATTGCCTAGTTCTATCATAGACTTGCATGCCCATTTTAGAAAACAAAAGCTCCCTAGTAAACTAAAAGCACCCTCCTATGAAGATAGATTACTGACCATCTATTGTCATTCAAGCATGTCCCTTGGCAAGAGAAAGATCTCCCGTCTATCACAGCTAACTTGTCTGAATTTGACTTGACATGCTGGGATCTGCTTGAAAGAACTGCCAATGTACCAGTTTCCAAATTTTTATAATTTTCCATGTTTGAGTGCCCCATAGGGATTGACATCCTACACAGTTGCTCAACTGACACACTTCTTCCCCTGTCTTAGTAGGACTTTGCCAGTCTGAAGAGGTATGAAAGGTATTATTTGATAAGAAAAGATGGTGTGTTACTGGAAGAGCAGGTTGTTCTCTGTGGACTCAAAGTGCACAGGGTAGGAGGAAACAGTGAGGCAGGGGTGGAGGTGGAGGATAAGGGAGACATTGATGCTGATGGTGATAGAGAAACTGTGAAGATGAATTGGGGTAACATTATGTGACAGGTGGTACACAGAACTTTGCCCAACCATTAGAAATGTGTTTCTTGGGAGAATCTGAAAACACAAATTCTTTTTAGAGATGTGATTCTTAATTTTGTTGGAATGAGGAGGTGAGAGGAGAATGGCTGAGTCATGGACTTTATGAGAATGTCAAATGCACACACACAACACGGTTTTTTATACAATTTTGGGAGGTTCACAGACCGTCTTTCTTGAATTCTATCCAGTAAACCCCTGAACTTGGGTAGAGAATCTTTGCTTTATAGAATAGCAGTTAAAAAGAGAAAAAAAGAAAAAACCCCAGAAAATCAAGTGCATATATTGTATTCTAGAATGCTAACTACTGTACACAGATATAAAAGATGTTTTAAGTTTTAAGCTTTATTTTCTGATCTTTCCCCATTCTGTTCTTTAAGTTTTCAAAACTTAGTAGCTTATTGACAACACAGACTTCATATTAGATTTGCGCTTACTATAATCTAAATATAAGTAATCTGATATAAGACTGTTTCCTGTTAACTTTTTGTTGCTAATGTTAACTTGTGTCTTCACTCTTCAGCTGCTCTTAGGAAACAACATGCAGCAGAACTGCATCTGGGGGATTTTTTAGTTTTTCTTCGCCGAGTTGTGTCTTCAAAAGCAATCCAATCAAAAATGGCTTCCCCAAAATGGACGGAGGTGCTTCTAAATATAGCATCTCAGAAGTGTTCTTCAGGTATACTGTCTTTACCTCTGTTTTAGAGTAGTTTTATTTATCAAATGTGTTTTTTTTTCACGTGTTAGATATTAACAACAATTGGACACTCTTAAATTCCAAGCTTCTCCTTTTATTCTGTGTACTTACTCAATCAAAAGAAATGAATTTCAGGTGTCAAGATGGGTAATAATTAATAATAGAAAGTGATGCTGGAGAAGATCTTGGATTTAATCTAGAGAATGTCCCTTGTGTTCAGATTGCAATATTAAAAATAAGCAATGTATATCCTTATTAGTATGATAATTTGCCACAGGTTTTGACATCACTTCTTTGCTTATCAGAATGTAGCTCTGAATTTGTCCGTTCTCTCTTATCATGATGCCTTGATTGTATCTTCTGATTATATGATACCTGTGAAAGTTCTCTATATTGAGCTTAATTACTGGTTCTTAGCCTGAAAAATTGGTCTCCTTACATAGATTGCTGTCAGTCTTTTCTATTTTGTTTTAAATATGTTAAAGCATTATATAATCTTCCACAGTACATATTATTTTATAGCTATACCTTCTCGATATATGTTAGTAGTTTCTCTTAACTAGTATAATTTGCAACAGCTTTTCTTTTTCCTTTATAAAATGAAGCTTATATAATATTGATTACATTTTTAGGGCAGGAAACTCAGATATCCATTTATTTTCAACTGGTTTTATTATATTAATATGTATAAAAATAGATATATATTTATACATCAGTATCTATTTCTACCTTTGTCTACTTTAGCAGAGTGCAAACTGCTTAATCCACATTAATCCTAAAAATCCAGGTGAGACAGTCAGAGCATGGATGGGAAAGAGACAGTGAGAGAAGGTGTAATAAGCATATGTTTAGAAACAAATAGATTTGTTTAAAAACCACCTCTGTATCTCCTGAGCTGTGTGGCTTTGTTCAAGTTGGTTCTCTGAGGCTCAGACTCCTCATCAGTAAAATGTTGATATAATGTAGGTTTTGTGAAATTAAAAGAAGTTAGTGTATATAAAATGCATAGCGTGGTACCTGGCACAGATAATTATTATGGTACTTTTCCTATAATAACTGAAGCATAAACATGTGGGTACAGGATGATTCCAGAATTCTTATGATAATAGGTAGAAATGGTGTCCTTTCCACCCACAGATGCTCGGCAGTCTCAATTATTTTTCTCAAGAGGTTCATTTTAACTTTGAATTTAAGGCACACTGATAAAAAAATGTCTTTGTTTTTCCCCTCAGGTATTCCTCTGGTTGGTAACTTAAGAACCAGGCTCCTTGCACTTCATGTCCTTGAAGCTGTACTTCCAGCTTGTGAATCTGGTGTAGAAGATGATCAGATGGCCCAGGTTTCTATTTTTAAAGTTATTTTAAGATGTTTTTCACACCCACAACATTAGGCAAACGAAACCTAAACTTCCAGGCTCTTCATCAGTAAATATGTCATTTATTCAGCAGCATAACTTCCACTTCTAGATTGCTTTCATTATCCCTCCCCCAAGCAAGAGTAAAGAGAGATTAAGTTATAGAGTACAAGGAGTGGGAGGATAGGGAATATTTGCAAGGTTAAAAAGAAAGGAAAATCTGTGGAATTTCTTAGTAGGCTTGGGCCTCTACAGAGCAATGTGTGAAGTTGTATAGACTAATGACATGCCCCTGTAGTAAGAAAACATAGGACAATGGAATCTACTTTCTAGTAGGTTAATGTTCTTTCTGAAGATATTTAACATTTAACCACCAAAAGTTGGGCATTGGCAGAGTCAACTATAACCTGAGACTTAATATTACAGGTACATTATTTTTTGTAAAAATACTTCAAATTACTTTTTAAATTTCATCATTCTTTTTTCCCTGAATAAAACAGGTTGTTGAACGTTTATTTTCCCTTCTATCGGATTGTATGTGGGAGACACCCATTGCGCAGGCCAAACATATTATGCAGATAAAAGAAAAAGAACAAGAATTAAAACTACAGGTAATTGATAGAACTTCCAAAAAGATATTTTTCAACAGGATCAGTGAATATCATGTCACCTTGTCTCTAGATTCCTTTTCTTCTCTCTGCACTGATTCCTTCCCCTTAGATTATAAACATGCTTATTTTTCATTCTTCCTCTCAAATTCCTTTTCATTCAGCTTTCTCTAGCTTCTCTCTTGTCCTTCACTACTAATTCTCAAAGGAGTAATCTTCACATGTATCAGCCACTTTGACCTCATTTCTCTTCAACCCAATAGTTTCTCTTCCAGCAAGGTACTAAAATTATATGACCAAGGTAAGTGTTCATTGCTTACTCTTGTTTTAAAAAACTACCTTTTATCTTTCCTTATACCCTCTTCCAATCTTTGATTTCCTCTGAAGGCAACTCTTCTTTGGTGCCACTTTTCCCTTGCCTCCATTCCAAAATGTTGATGTTCCTCAGAATTCTAGCCTTAGCTTTTCCAACAGCCTCAACCATACCCATGACCATTTTCACCTACATGTGTTACCTTCCAAACTTATCTGCTAGTCAGCTGTCTCACCTTAGGCCTTTTCCCTTTGCTTCCTACCCCATTCTTGATTAGTGGCACTGCCATTCACCTAGCTTTCCAAACCTGAATTCCTGGGAATTCTACCTTACACATCCATGTATTCACTAGGCCCTATCGATTTTGCCTTCTAAACAGCTCATAGCTTTTTAATCTATCTATCTATCTACCTTAATTCTCTCTTGGTTTTCATGATTCCTCACTTCTGGTTTTCTTCTCCCTTGGTACTTCATATTCTGATTCTTCTTTATTGGTTCTTTCTCTTCTATTTAATCTCTTAAGTGTTGTATCTTAGTACTTGGTCCTAAGACCCCTTCTTCTTCTCAGCCTTCGCTCATTATCTTTTCCACACCTAAGGAAACCTTATTCAAAGACATACGCCATTAACTGCCTAATTTATAATTCTAATTTTGACTTTTTTCCAAATTACTTGTCTCACCTCTTGAATGTGATAGTCTAATAGATATATCAAACTTAGTATGTCAAAAATAGCATCCTTCATTCTATCATATCTTCTTCCTTCCCCGAGACTTTACCATTCTTCTAGTTATTAAATTAAAAAAAACCTTATTTATCCTTGATTCCTTTCTTCTATTACCCCCCTACCCCCCATTTTCTCTATCCACACTGTTTTAGTTTGCGAAAGCTGACTAATGCAATATTCCAGAAATGGTATATTTTACAATGGGGCTTTTACAATAGGGATTTATTAACCTACAAGTTTACAGTTTTGAGACTGTGAAAGTGTCCAAATTAAGGTATCAACAGGTGATGCTTTCTCTTTGAAGACCAGTTACCAGCAATCATCAAGGTACATAGCGACATCAGCTTGTCTCTCCCTTCTCTCCTGGATTTTGTTGCTTTCAGCTTTTGGCTTTAGTGCCTTCTTCCCTGCTTCTGTGGTTTCTCTCTGTCTCTGTGTGTCCTCTCTGCTTCTGTGGCTTTTCTTTCTCAGCTTCCCTCCGTCTCTCTTAGCTTCTGTTGTCTATTTTTCTCTATTCCATGCCCTTATAAAGGGCTCCATTAAGTGGAGTAAGACCACGTGGGACACACCTTACATGAAATAACCTGATCAAAAGCACTCACCCACAAAATAGTTCTACACCCACAGGAATGAATTAGCTTTAAGAACATGATCTTTTCTGGAGTACATACAGCTTCATACTACCATACATACCATCTCCAAATCTTGTTGTCTCCTTTAAATCATACCTAGAATTTGTCTACCACTTTATCTCCTCTGCCAGAATGCTATTCTGTTTTTTTTTTTCCTTTAATTTTCTCCTGGAGAAGTTGTGGTTTTACAGAACAATCATGCATAAAACATAAGATTCCCATATACCACCCTACCACTAATACCCTGCATTGGTGTGGGACGTTTGTTAAAATTGATGATAGCACATTTTATAATTGTACTATTAATTAAAGACCATGGTTTAAGTTGGGGGTCACTGTCAGTATAGTGTAATTCCATGGATTTTTTTTAAAAAATTTTCTATTATTACCATAAATATAATTAAAAATTTCCCCTTTTAATCATGTTCAGATATATATTTCAGCACCGTTAATTGCATTCACAATGTTGTGCTACCATCACAACCATCAGTTACCAAAACAATTCGGTAATTGCAGATAGGAACCCTTTACATTTTAATCCTTAACTTCCCATTCCCTATCCCACCCCATTCCCTAGTAACCTATATTCTAGTTTCTTATTCTATGAGTTTGCTTATTCTAAGTGTTTAAAATCAGTGAGATCATACAGCACTTGTCCTTTTGTGTCTAGCTTATTTCACTCCATGTAATGGCTTCAAGGTTCATTCATGTTGTCATATGCATGAGGACTTCATGCCTTTTTACAGCTGAATAAAATTCCTTTGTATGTATATACCACATTTTATTTATCCATTCATCGATTGATGGAAACTTGGGTTGCTTCCATCTTTTGGCAACTCTAATAATGCTGCTATGAACATTGGTGTGCAGATATCTGTTAGAGTTCCTGCTTTCAATTCTTTGGGGTATATATCTACTAGTGGGATTGCCTGGTCATATGGTAGTTCTAAGCTTAGTTTTCTGAGGAAGTACTAAATTATCTTCCACAGCTACTGTCCCATTATATATTCTCAAGAGCAATGAATGAATTTTCCTGTTTCTCTCTAATACTCTCTAATACTTGTTATTTTCCATTTTTTTTAATTGCAGCCATTCTAACGAGTATGAAATGGAATCTCATTGTGGTTTTGATTTGTATTTTCCTCATGGCTCATGATGTTGAGCATCTTTAAATGTGCTTTCTGGCCATTTGTGTATCTTTGCAGAGATGTCTATTCAAGTCTTTTGCCCATTTTTTAATTGGGTTGTTTGTCTTTTTGTTGTTAAGTTAAAGGATTTCTTTATATATACTAGAGAGTAATCCTTTGTAGGATATGTGGTTTCCAAATATTTTCTCCCATTGTGCAGGTTGACTTTTTACTTTCGTGATGAAGTCCTTGGAGGATCAACATTTTTTTATTTTGATGAGGTTTCATTTATCTATTTCTTTTGTTACTTTTGCTTTCCATATAAAGTCTAAAACTATTGCCTAATACAAGGTACTGAAGATGCTTCCCTAGGTTTCCTTCTAGGTATTTGATAGTTCTAGCTCTTAAACGTAGATCTTTGATCCATTTTGAGTTGATTTTTAAATATATGGTGTGAGGTAGGGGGTCCTCTTTTTTTTTTTTTTCTTGAACAGATCCAGTTGTTGAAGAAACTATTTTTTACTAATTGAATGGTCTTTGCCACTTTGTCAGAAATCAGTTGGCTATAAATGTGAGGGTTAATTTCTAAGCTCTCAATTCTGTTGGTCTATATATCTGTCCTTGTGCCCGTACCATAAACAGTTTTTATTACTGTGGCTTTGTAATAAGTTTTAAGATTAGGAAGTGTGAGTCCTCCAACCTCATTCTTCTTTTTCAAGATGGCTTTAGCTGTTCAGAGACCCTAGTCTTCCATATGAATTTGATGAATGTCTTTTCCATTTCTGCAAAGAAGGTTGTTGGAATTTTTATTGGGTTTGCGTTGAATCTATAAATTGCTTTGGGTAGTATTAACATCTTAATGATACTTATTCTTCCAATCCATGGACACAGAATACTCTTCCTTTTATTTAAGTGTTCTGTAATTTCAATGTTTTATAGTTTTCTGTGTTCATGTCCTTTACATCCTGGTTAGATTTATTCCTAGATATTTGATTCTTTTAGTTGCTATTGTGAGTGGAATTTTTTTTCTTGATTTCTTCTTCCAACTGTTAATTGCTTGTATGTAGAAACACTGCTGATATTGGGGTGTTGATCTTGTACCCCATCACTTTGCTAAATTCATTTATTAACTCTAGGAGTTTTGTTGTGGATTTTTCAGTACATAGGATCATGTCATCTGCAAATGAGGAAAGTTTTACTTTTCTCTTTCTAATTTATATGCCTTTTATTTCTTTTTCTTGTCTAATTGCTCTGGCAAGAACTTCCAGTATAATGTTGAGTGACAGTGGTGACTTCCCTTGTCTTAAAGGGAAGATTTTCAGTCTTTCACGTTAAGTGGGATATTACTTGTGGGCTTTTCATATATGCCCTTTATCATGTTGAGGAAGGTTCCATCTGTTCCTAGGATTCTAAGTGTTTTTATCAAGAAAGAGTGCTGTATTTTGTCAAATGCCTTTTCTGCATCGATTCAGATGATCATGTGTTTTTTTTATCCCCTTCATTCTGTTAATATGGTATATTAATTGATTTTCTTATATTGAACTAACTTTGCATACCAAGGATAAATCCCACTTGATCATTGTGTATGATTCTTTTAATATGCAGTTGGATTCAGTTTGCTAGTATTTTGCTGAGGATTTTTGCATTTGTATTCATAGGGAATACTGGTCTGTAGTTTTCTTTTCTTGTGGTATCTTTATCTGGTTTTGGTATGAGGGTGATGTTGGCCTCAGAATGAGTTAGGGAGTGTTCCCTCCTTTTCAGTTTTTTGGGAGAGTTTAAACAGAATTCGAGATAAGTTTCCTTGGAATGTTTGGTAGAATTCCCCTGTGAACTCATCTGGTCTTGGGCTTTTCTTTGTTGAGACGTTTTTGATTACTGATTAAATCTCTTTACTAGCAATTGGTTTGTTGAGATCTTCTGTTTTTTCTTGAGTCCATGTAGGTAGTTTGTATGTTTCTAAGAAATTGTCCATTTCATCTAGGTTATCTAATTTATTGATGTACAGTTCATAGTATGCACTTATAGTTCTTTTTACTTCAGGGGGTTTTCATTTCTGATTTTCATTATTTGTATCCTCTTGTCAGTCTAGCTAAAAGTTTGTTAATTTTATTGATCTTTTCAAAGAACCAAGTTTTGCTTTTGTTCTCTCTGTTGATTTTCTGTTTTTAATGTTATCTATCCCCACTCTAATCTTTGTTGTTTCTTTCCTTCTGCTTGTTTGGGTTTATTTTGCTTTTCTTCTGCTAGTTCTTCCAGTTTTGACATTAAGTCTCCGATTAGAAGTCTTTCTTCTTTTTTAATGTATACATTAGAGCTGTGAATTTCCCTCTCAGAACTGTTTGGTGCATCCCCTGAGTTTTGTTGTGTTTTATTTCCATTTTAATTCACCTCAAGATATTTACTAATTTCACTTTGGATTTCTTCTTTAACCCACTGGTTGTTAAAGAATATGTTGTTTAATTTCCACGTATTTATGAATTTTTCCCTTTCTCCCTCTATTATTGATTTCTAGCTTTATTCCGTTGTGGTTGGCGAATACACATTGTATAATATCAATATTTTATAATTAATTGAGACTCATTTTGTGACCCAATATATGGTCTGTTCTGAAGAATGATCCATGTGCACTTGAGAAGTATATTCTGTTTTTGTGGGGTATAGTGTTCTAAATACGTATTTTAGGTCCAGTTGATTTAGTGTATCATTCAAGTCTTATACTTCCTTGTTGATATTCTGACTAGATGTTCTATCCATTATTGAGAGTTGTGTGTTAAAACTTCTACTATTAATATAGAACCATCAGTTTTACTCTTCAGATCTGTCAGTATTTGCTTCCTATATTTTGGGGTTCTGCTGTTAGGTACATAAATGTTTATAATTCTTACATCTTCCCATTGAATTGTTACCTTAATCAAATGTAATAACCATCTTTGCCCCTTGTAATGTTTTTGACTTAAAGTCTATTTTATCTGATATTTGTATAGCCACCCCACTCTATTTTGATTACTGCTTGCATGATATATTTTTTTCCATCCTGTCACCCTCAGCCTACTTGTATCTTTGACTTTAAGGTTAATTTCTTGCAGACAGCGTTATAGTTGGGTCAGGTTTTTTTTTATCTGCTCTGCTAATGTCTGCCTTTTGATTGGAGAGTTGTTTTCCTTTTGCACTTTAATTTTTCAATCCACTGCCTTCTTGCCTTCATAATTTCTAATATGCTATAGGTGCTTAGTCTAATTGGGACTCTCTTGTATGAAATACATTGCTTTTCTCTTGCAACTTTCAGAATTCTCTCCTTGTCCTTTGCATTTGATAGTGTAATCAGTATGTGACAGGATATATTTTTCTTCATGTTTATCCTGTTTAGTGTTCTCTGAGCTTCTTGAATGTGCATATTCACAACTTTTGCTAAGTTTTGGAAGCTCTCTGTCATTATTTCTTTTGACTATTTCTTCTGTACCTTTCTCTCTTTCTTTTCCTTCTGGGACTCCCGTAGTGCATATATTGGTGTACCTGATGGTGTCCCACAGCTGGCTTAGGCTGTTTTCACTTGTAATAATTATTTTTTCTTTTTGCTCCTCAGTGTGACTTCAGGCTCACTAATTCATTCATCTGTCAGTCCAATCTGCTCCTGAAAACTTCTGGCATTTTTTGTTTCAATTGTTGTGCTCTTTAATTCCAGTAGTTCTGTTTGGTTCCTTTTTAAAATTTCTGTCTCTTTACTTAGACTCTCTTATTGTTTTTCCTGATAGCCTTTAGATTTTCCTCTGTACTTTCTTTCATCTCCTTGAGCATTTTTAAGATGGCTTTTTAAAAGGCTTTGTTCAGTATGTCCACATTCTCATCTTCATTTGTATTTTTTGTATTTTTATCCTCTTCCTTTGGATTGGCCATCATTTCTTTGTTTGTCTTGCACTCTTGTTGCACACTGTATATTTTTATATTTTAAAATGTTAACTCTGGGATTTACTCCCTGGGATGGCTGTTTCTTGGTTTTGTAGCCAGTTGGTGGTAAGATAGAGATTTTCTTGAGCTTCAACCCTCCTATCAGGAAGGTCTGCCCAATGTGAACATGTGTACAGGGTTTTTCCTGTTTTTCTGGGCCTCTGTCTTGTCCTGGGCTTTTGCTTGTTAGCTGTTTGCAGAAGTTTGCTTTTTCTGTTTCCCAGGGTACAGACCTCCTTCTCCCAGGTATTTGAAGCCAGTGGGCCTTTGTCCCAGACTGTCGTCCTCTCTATATTTTTTTATACTCCTTTTCTTCTCTTTGTTTTTGCCTGGAGGGTGAATTTTTGAAGGAGGGTCAGCCTGAAGAGAACTTTCCCAAGTCATTCTTTTCCAGTCACAGCAGGGCCAGAGATCCTGAAAGGGGTGCCTATCAGTTCTAACTACCCTGTGAAGGTCAGGAAGGGTGCCAAAAGCTTCTGCGATGGCTTTCTAAAGCTGAATTTCCCTGGCCTGTGCAGCAAATGCAGCCCTTTCACTAACTCTCACCTGCAGCCATGGAGAAGTGCTGAGTTTTAAGTCTCCATTCCCTCTGCCCCTGTCTGGGGAGGGTTGAAAATGGTGGCTGCCACTGCTTTTTTTCTCACAGAGAGTTGAAACAACAGCTGCTTGCAGAGCAGGAACCTAGCGATCTGAATTTGCTAGTCAAAAACTGTATCAGTGATTGACTGTGCCCACTCCTGTACTTTGGGAGAAGGATTTTTATTCCCTCTCTTTCACCAGCAGCTCGCCAGGGAGTGGACCCCACAGTGGTTTCCTGTAATAGTGGGGGAGCTGCATGGAGAGAGCAATTTACGGTTCTTAACTGTAATTTATCAACCTCTTCCTCTTGCTTTTCTGGCCTCTGGAGTTTCAAAATAGTTCTTTCAGACAGTTCCTGCCTGTTTAATAGTTGTTTGGTGGAAGGACTCTTTTCTGGATCTTCCTACTCTGCTGTCGTTCCAGGAAGTCTCAGCATCTTATTCTAAGCCACTGGCCTGTACTGTGCAGTAGTTTCCCTAACTGGTGTCTCTACTTCCATTCTTACCCTGAATAGGCCATTCTCTACACAGAATCCAGAGTGATCTTTTAAAATTGTAAATCAAAGCATGTTGGCCTTCTGCTGAAGCCCCTCCAATAGTTTCTCATCATTTTTGGGATAAAAGTTTTTCCCTTGTCCTCTACCCTTTGGTCACTAGACTCTGAACAACTTGGCTTCTTTCTGTTTTTGAACACAATAAGCTTGTGTTAGAGTTTTGTATTGGGTATTCTCTCTACCTGAAATACTGACTTCAGAAGTTGACTATTACTTGTCAATCAATCCTCAACTTAATAATCACGTCTTTTTCTTATCACTCAATCTGAATAGTTGCTACACCCTCTTCATTATATCACTTGCTTTAATTTCAATGTAGACTTATTACCAGATATTTTCATGTTTATTTTGTCTCCCTCTTCCAAATTGTAAGTTCTGTGAGAGCTTAGACCTTATCTATCTTATGCACTGCTTAATATACAGGACCTAGTAAAGTGTCTGGCACTGTTTTAGTTTGCTAAGGTTACCGGAATACAATATACCAGAGATGGACCAGCTTTTATAAATGGGATTTATTTAGTTACAAATTTACAGGTCTTTGGAGGAGAGGCAGCTGACTTTCCTCTGGCTTTCTCTGTCACATGGAAAAGCATACAGCAACATTTGCTAGCCTTTTCTCCTGGCTTCTGGGATCAAATAGCTTTCCCTGGGGCCTTTCTCTTCTGTATCTCCAAACCTCTGGGTCTGAGCTCCTTCTCTCTCTTCTGACTTTTCTTTTTACATATCCAGCTAATTAAATTAAATGTCATTCATTGTGGAAGGCACTCCCTTTAGTCAACTACAGATGTAATCAGCCATAGATGAATTTCACATGTTGCTTTTGATTTTAAGTCCATGCAACAGAAATTTGGGCACTATCACCTGGTCAGGTTGACACCTGAACCTAACTACTACAGGCACATGGTAGATACTTAATAAATGCTCATTGAATGAATGAATGAATGAATGTATGAATGTATGAATGAATTTATGCTTTCATGGTTTTTTACCTGAACCTTTGCAGTAGTCTCCTTATTGGTCTCTCTGCTTTCATCCTATACACCCCTGAAAAAATGATGTTTATAAAACATAGATCTGATTACATATTCCTATGTAAATTATTCCATGTAGGCACTCCTTATTGTCTATAGAGTAAAAGTTCAAACTTCTGAATATGGCATAGAAGGCCTTCCATGATTTTGTTCCTTCTTCTCCTTCTAGCCTCATTTTCTGCCAGTCTTATATTGCAGACATTTCACACTTTAAATCACTGAAATTGGTTGCTCCTCTATACTTGACATTTGTTATACAAACTACCCTAATTGCCTTTTTCTTTCTTGGACAAGCTGCTTAATACCTTTTCTTTATCTATCACTTAGAGCAGAAGTCATCCTGGTTTGAATGCTTACTTTGTCCTTCCCAATCATGATTAGAAACTTACACTTTTATGTTTCTGCTATACCTATCATGTAATTTCTATTGTTCTCTCACTATAATACTGCATGATTTATTTACTTGTCTCTCTGTTCCCTAAGGGACCATAAGCCCTTTATGGGTAGGAACCGTGCTCTGTTTATCATTGTTTTCCCATTGCTTTGAGTAGTAACTGGACATAGTAGGTACTTAATATATATTTGCGGGGTAAAACCAAAGAGTTTCAGAATGTGTGTATTACCTAAGAGTGTATTATTACTACAAAATACTGACCCAGTTTCCTTTCTGGTAGAAGCAGGGAGAGTTGGATGAAGAAGATGAGAATCTTCCTATACAAGAAGTATCCTTTGATCCAGAGAAAGCTCAGTGTTGCCTAGTGGAGAACGGACAGATTTTAACTCATGGCAGTGGAGGAAAAGGATATGGATTGGCATCAACTGGGGTAACTTCAGGGTGTTATCAGTGGAAGGTATATAGAATTCCAGATATTTTTTTAAGCATATTGTCTTTTAGTCTTTTTTTCCTCTAGCTTCCTCTAGAAAAAATATAGGGAAAGCCTTTAAAAATCATTATGCAGACGTGGGAGATGACCCCCAGGGATGAATACAGACCTGGCACCATGCATCAACAATTCTATCCTGACCAAAAGGGGGAAAAGAAGTGTATTTAATAAAGTATTGGTGGCAGAGAGAGTTCAAATAGAGTTGAGAGACTACTCTGGGGGTTGCTCTTACGCAAGCTTCAGGTAGATCTTGCTACTTATCATAACCTGTCCTCCCCCAGCCAGTACCATTCCAGCCAATGCCAGAGAACACCTAGGGCAATATATAAGATTCCACAAGGCTTCTGTGCCCTAAAGTAATTTTCCAGAAACTTACAACTTCCAGATGGGTCCCTGGTCCAGATAAGTGCTGAAACCTAGCCCAGCCTCCCCAGAACATCAGACAGTTCCATCTCCCTACCCCATATTAGTGACAGACCCTTCCAATATGAAAAATTTAGAATTGCCATAGCCCAAACACCCCTAAAGAGAGATATGGAAAGATCAAAGATGATGGTGGAGTTATATATATGAAGTAGAATTTAACAAATGAATTTGAATGCTGAATCATTACATTGATATCTCTTTTAGTCTCTAGTATTTTAGAGCAGCTAGAAGTAAAAACCTAAAATTGTGAAATAGTAACCCATCTCAAATTCTGAAATATGTTCTACAAGTAATTGTAGTGCTGTGCTTTGAAATTTATAGCTTTTTTTGTATATATGTTATTTTTCACAAAAAAAGAAGGAAAAAAAGTAGATTGTGATGATTAAAAAAAAAATTATGCCCTCTAGCCTCCTATATTCTGAAGCAGCTACAAGGAAAAATATGAGAGGCTCGTATGATAGCCCATGACAAACTCTGGGATCTGCCCTGTAACCACTTGTTGAAGAGTGCTTTGAAAGCTTTTTCTTGTTTATTTCTTTGCTTTGTATATATGTTATACTGCACAATAAAAAAAGTTAAAATTCTAAAAAAAAAAAAATCACTATATGTAAATGGTCTTTCATTATGTAAGATAGTAACATAAATGGAAACTGAGTAAAGGGTCTATAGGAACTCTACTATTTTTGTAACTCATCTGTAAGTCTAAAATTATCTCAATCTAAAAAAATTAATGGTTTAATAATCATTGTATAACCCTTGCATGAGGGATCACAAAGAGCACATTCTTTCTGTAGCAACAAAAATGTAGCAACATATATGAGATGTTTCTCCCTAGGAAAGCCATTACAGACTCAGCACCCAAGGTTTTTACTGGGGTCTGGTCGTGTAAGCACCATAACTAGCACATTCTAAAGATTCCAGACTCCCAGAAGGAAAGCAGATATTCAGTATAAACCACTCTGTTTAAACAATAGTGAGCCACCCATATCAGTTAGGGAAAGGTTTATGTCAGAGGAAAGAGCTGTTTATGGGTCAAGTTCCCAGACACCAGGCAAGGACAATGTTGCAAGCAAGCCATTCTAAGAATAGCAGTCTCAGAGATGCTGTGTTAACTCTTTTCTGCACAGAAGTGTACACAGGAGAATAGTTAGAAAATCTGTATGTAAGGAATTTCCATTAATAATTTTCTGCACTAGAAACATGACTTCAGCTTCAAAATTAAATTGTGAGCTAAAATTGCTTATTTTAAAATGTTATAAGTGCTCAGAGGCTATTCTGAATGCTCTGCAAGGTAAAGAATAAATTTGTTTTTAAAGCTTTACAAATTGATGAAATGCTTTCCCTTTTTTGTTTTGTAATTTTCACTTAGGCTGAGAATAAACTTATCATGTTTACATAAATGCATAAATATTTTCTATTAATATATTCCCTAGTATTGGTTAATGTAGTTAATAGTATATAATTGGGGTTTTTGAATATTAATGAACATTACCAATTTTATTTTAGTTTTACATTGTGAAGGAAAACAGAGGTAATGAAGGCACATGTGTTGGAGTTTCTCGCTGGCCAATGCATGACTTTAATCACCGCACTACCTCGGATATGTGGCTGTATAGGGCTTACAGTGGTAACCTCTATCACAATGGAGAACAGACTCTGACGTTGTCCAGCTTTACTCAGGGAGATTTCATTACCTGTGTATTAGACATGGAAGCCCGGACCATTTCCTTTGGGAAAAATGGAGAGGTACTAAAATTTATTCACAAGCATTACATGTTTTATTGTCTGTATTTCTAGTCAACTCATTATTCAGGTGCTGATTATTCAGTTTATAAGTTATCCACTGTCCTCTAGTTTTTCTTTAATATTTTTTCATTCTTCATAGTATTTATCAGCACCAAACAAATGAGAAAAGAAAGATAAGAAAAATCCCAGTAAGATTATTGAAATGGATCCTTTATCTGTGGAATTCCCTTGGTTAGCAAGTTTAATTGAGATTTAGCTATAGTAACTTTTACTCTGTCTCTTAAGAGCGTGGAATTTTACTGTGGCTGGATAGTATCGATTTTTAAAATTATTTTTGTTTCCTTTTTTCTCCATCATGTCTCTCTAACTTTAGGAGCCCAAATTAGCCTTTGAAGATGTGGATGCAACAGAGTTGTACCCTTGTGTAATGTTCTATAGTAGCAACCCAGGGGAAAAGGTAATGAAATCTCAAATAAACATAAAGGATATTTATTTTTTATTATATTTGTTGTCATCTGGTAGAATTTATAAATAAACTGTTTCTAGCTTTAAAAATATCTGGTTCAGGTAATTTACTCTTTTAGAAGTTAAGATATTTTTAGGAATTGCATTTATTCTTTACTAAGGCACTATTTGATATTCCTGGCATTTCATATATAGTGAGTTAACTTCAAACATATATGCAATTATAGGAAGTAATTCGAAGATAATCTGGTTTGCCGGCAATTATGCACAAAAGACGACTCTGGAAATAATCTGAAATGTAAAAAAAGATGCAATTAGCTGAATAATGGTTGTTCAGTTGTAAAGGGAAAGCTCTCTTTTATTCATTCAGCTGGAGAGTTCTTCGACTTTGTAGATGGTACAAATTTGGACCCAGAACCCTCATGAAGACAGGATTAAAAAGATGCACTTTCACTAAAAACTCTTCTTTTCTCATCTAAAACCCAGACAGAAGCAAACTTCTCTGAGGTCTCCCTGCGCTGGTGGACCTTTCACTTGAGAGGACACAGTATAGTCTAGGTCTGGTCTCTAGAATTTCTAGTCATTTTTTACAGAAATATTTTTGGGTTATCTCATATATAATATTTCTGTAAACGAAATGCTGTACCTGATAAATCCTAACATGAAAATTGCCTTTTATTCTATGCTTTAAATGTATTTTTAAAAAAATTTAAGGAGGTAAAGACTAGCAGTCAAGAGCTACTTCTTAAACAGCTAGTCCCTAAAACTGAACTGGAAATAAAGAGGCAACTCAGAGCCTGCTGTTATCCCTTTCCTTGATACTTCTGTAGCACAAAATGGGTTCTGACATGTTCTGATTCATAATGATTTAGTGTTCCCCAACATCTAGGAATCTTGAAGAAGTCTGTTCACCTTAGACTATGTATCAATCTGTTTATTCTGCCTGGAAAACTTTTTTTGATAAGTTTCAGAATCGAAAGAGAAAAATAATAGTAATTAATAGTCAACATTTTTTGAGCATTTATGTGTGTCTGGCACTGTACCAATAAGCACTTTGTTTGCATAGTCTCATATTAATCTTTAAAATAAGCATAGAAGACAGATATTATTACTAGTGTCACTTTTTCAGATTAAGAAACTGAGACTGAGAGATTAAATAATTTTCCAAGATTATGCAGAGTTAAGATTTGAACCCAAGTCTTGCTGTTGACTTAACCTCTAAGTCTTATTTGCAGTGTATATCCATTGGGATTACTCCAGTTATTTAGATTTGTGATTTTTACCCATGTGCCCCTTGAACAATTTAAGGACTCATTATTGTTCTGGCTCTTAAGAATGATAGTGAGTAGATCCCCAAAACTTTTTTGGACTTATTTGGGTCAGTCAACATATACCTTGGTCTAGATCCATCTGTCAGTTGGCCCAATGGCTCTGGTATTCATGGACTCAAAGAATTTAAATTACAGGGCAGCTTATTTCAGAGGACCATAAAGCTACTAAATTCTGTAGGTTTGTAGCATTTGCCCACTCCTTGTTAGGGGTCAATTGGTATAATACACATGTATTAGGAGACCAAGCACTAGTTCAGTGGGGGGTTCTATGTGCTAAAATTGATAATGACTAATATTTTAGGAGAAGTATTAATATTGTACATTTCCCACCCCCTTTTATTTTATATAGGTGAAAATTTGTGATATGCAGATGCGTGGCACACCACGAGACTTACTTCCAGGAGATCCCATTTGTAGTCCAGTAGCTGTAGTTCTGGCTGAGGCCACTATTCAGCTAATCCGTATCCTTCACCGAACAGACCGTTGGACTTACTGCATTAACAAGAAAATGATGGAAAGGCTGTACAAAATTAAAACATGTATTAAGGAGTCAGGTCAGAAGCTAAAGAAAAGCCGCTCGGTTCAGAGCCGAGAGGAAAATGAAATGAGAGAGGAAAAGGAAAACAAAGAGGAAGAGAAAGGTAAACATAATAGGCATGGCCTTGCTGACCTCTCAGAGCTGCAGCTGAGGACCCTTTGCGTAGAGGTGTGGCCCGTGCTGGCAGTGATAGGAGGAGTTGATGCTGGTCTTAGAGTTGGAGGTCGATGTGTTCACAAGCAAACTGGGCGGCATGCCACGCTGCTGGGAGTTGTCAAAGAGGGCAGCACGTCTGCTAAGGTCCAATGGGATGAAGCAGAAATTACCATCAGGTATGATCTGTCGAGTTACACTTTTAGAAAACGAGTGTTTAATGGTGAAATGAGCTATATCTTTGGGACATTGAGTAATTGTATATTTTAGTTGAGCTGTCAATTTTTTCTAATAAGTTTTTTTCATGCAACTAGGTGGTAGTATTGTGATTTCATAAAGGAGTTGTTCCCAGACTTGTGTTCCTTGAATACTAGTGGTTTGTATAATATTGATAGTTTTTGTTTTGTTTTGTGAAGAACTGGTAAGCTCATGCATTTAGGTTTAACCGGGATCCTTTTTCCTACTTTTCATTTGGCGTCCTGCTTTTTAATCATTCCCATTGCACACTGGGATAAAGGAAGCCAGCTGGAACATGCAGATCTGTCAGTTACATTTTGTATTAGAAGGGCTTTGAGTGTAGAATGTGAACATTTGAGTGGCTAAAATTAGGTTTTGGATTATTAGCGATTCTAAGTATTCTTGTTTTGCTTTTTTTTTCTTTGTAGAGTACATATGTCTATTCCCTCAATGTATAATATTTTGTAGATATGAAAATTACATTTGCTTGATACAAATTGTGTACTTAAAAGCATTTAGAAGTGTTTGCATTCAGATTGGACTCGTGCAAAATACAAAATATATTCAGTATTTCTGTTTATAAAGGGACTTACTTATCTAATGACAACATAATTGTATCATTTGAAAACGGATTCATTAATGATAGACTAAGTTATTAATGATGCTCATTATTCTGCCTAATGTGATTCCTTTATGGTGTTAATAGGACATGGAACAATATCTAAAACAGTGGTTCTTAGTGTTTTTTTGGAGGTAGTATCAATTTAGAAACTAATGAAACAATGGACTCTCTCAGCTGAAGAATACACATACATAAAATTTACATACAATTTCAGGGATTAATGTAATGTACTTTATCTTTCCCTACCCCTCCAAGCTAAGAACCAATGAAAATTTTACAAAGTCGCATGAAACTACCTATCTCTTCTTTTATTTTTTACCTTGTTTCAGAAAGGATTTATGATGCTGTGTCAGAATGCATACATAATTAATTTTAAATTTAAATTAAAACAAAAATGAAGCAAAGGGAAAATAAGATTAGGGAGGTAAGATGGAAACAGGATTTAGGTTAGTTTATGTGTGCCCCAAAACTTTGTATACTTGTTAAAATTTTCTGTTATATTTTGTGTGATTATAACATTTTTAAGCTTTAGGAAATTCTTGTCGTGTGTCAGAAAATATGTGGTCATATTTTTGCATAAACTGTAAATTTTAGAAGCATTAACTGAAGACTAAATTTGTTAATGAAATAAAGTCTTCTCTGAAATAGGTTGTGCATGGCCATTACCAACATAATAAACTAAATTAATAAACATACAAATTTTCCAAATAATTTATATTAGGGATCAGCAAATTATGGCCCATAGGCCAAATCCAGCCCACTACTTGTTTTCCCATAGGGCCTACAAGTTCTAAAACGTTTACTATCTAGCCATTTACAGAAAGTTTGCCAACTCCTGACTCACATTATATAATAGTGAATATTTTTATTTGAAAGCACATGCACATCCTCATTACTTTTGCATTTAGCATTCCATCTCCCCATTTTCTCATAATAGACTCATTTTTCCCTCTGTTTGTAATGACTTCTCTGGTTTGTGTATATTATTCTCTGTACCGTATACATGATGCATCTTATTTTATCTACATTATTTTCTGTACCTTCCTCCTGTCTATCCCTCACTTGCTTCTTCCTGTGTCATTCTGATCTTTATTAAAGCTTCCCAACTTTTTGGTCGCCTAGTGATACCCCACTGTATAATCTGGAACCCTGTGAACCACTACCGTTTGATGTGGCGCAATTTCGAGGCCTGACAGCTTCTGTGCTGCTGGATCTAACTTATCTGACTGGCATTCACGAAGACATGGGGAAACAGAGCACCAAGCGACATGAAAAGAAGCACCGACATGAGTCTGAGGAGAAAGGGGATATTGAGCAGAAAACCGAGAGTGAATCTGCTTTAGAGATGCGAACAGGCTTAACATCTGATGATGTCAAAAGTCAGGGTACCCCAAGCTCCAAATCAGAAAATGAAATAGCCTCATTTTCTTTAGATCCAGCACTGCCAGGTGGGGAGTTTCAACATCAAGTAACAGAAGGAAAAAGAAAAAATCACGAACACATGTCCAAAAACCATGACATAGCCCAGTCAGAAATCAGAGCCGTCCAGCTGTCCTATCTCTACCTTGGTGCTATGAAATCACTTAGTGCTCTTCTTGGCTGTAGTAAATATGCTGAGCTGTTGCTGATTCCAAAAGTTCTGGCTGAAAATGGCCACAACTCAGACTGTGCAAGCTCACCAGTTGTTCATGAAGATGTGGAGATGCGTGCAGCCCTGCAGTTCTTGATGAGACACATGGTGAAGCGAGCAGTCATGCGGTCACCCATAAAGAGAGCTTTGGGATTAGCTGATCTGGAACGCGCTCAAGCTATGATCTATAAATTAGTCGTCCATGGGCTATTGGAAGACCAGTTTGGGGGCAAAATAAAGCAAGGTATGTTATTTGATTTTTTTTTTTTTTTTTTTGCTTTTGTGCTGTTGAAATTGTTTATAATTGTCAGAACTGATATATTCTTTAACTCTTCTGTAAAATTTTTTTGGCCAAGGCAGTTTTCACATTTATTCTTTTAGAAGGCAAACAGGTTTTGTTTCTTTTATAGTAAAAATCATCTCCCTATATTTTTTTATTTTAAACCTACACAAGCATCGAAACTTGATCATTGTAATACGTTTTGTAAAACAAATATAACTTGTGTCATAAAAGGTACTCAAGTATTTATTGATTTGTTTCAAAAACCAAAATGTTTCTGTTAACTTCTGAGAAACATTTTAAAATTTAAAGTCCTCTAATTTCATATGCTATATATGTGTGTAAAAACCCTTGTTTTATTTCTTATCCTCACTTTTGGAGATAATATGAATTCTGAAATAAAATTGGGATTCAATTGGTAAATGTTTATTGAGTGACTACTATATGCCAGGCACTCTCCTAGATTCTACGGTGTTAGCAGTGAACAAAAAAGTCCCTTTTCTTTATGGAACTTTCATTCTTTTTTCCTTCTTTCCTTCCCCTCCTTTTTCTCATGCATCCCTTTTGCCATCCCTCACCTCCTTCCTTCCTTAGCTTAGACAATAAATAGGCAGAGAGAGGTGCATGGTGCATATAACTAGAAGTTTTAAGATCATGTTGATTATGAAGGGACACAGCCATTTAGCAAACCTAATAGAATAACTGCACCTGTAACAACTCCTATCTTGATTGTTATTTATGAAGCCCCTTACAAATAAGAAAAATATATAAATACTTTTGTAAACTTTAAAATTTTTAACCAAATAATTTTTCTTATTTTTATTTTTCATCTTTTTTACTCTTAAGAGTAGTTTATTTTTTGAGATTTTATTCTTTTTAGAGCATGGAGTTTCTGTCTAGGTTTTTATTCTTCTTGTGTTTATATGTCTTTGCCTACTTGTAGACTAAAGATAGGCATTAAAATCAAAGTACCAAGGAAACAGTGTAATGATCAGGTATCTTTAGAGAAACTCTTATCAAATCTTACAGCCGAAAGTGAGAGTATTTTTTTGTTTGTTTTTAAGAGAACCATCTTCTTTAAAAAAAGAAATAAGTAATGATAAGGGTTTCTTATGTTATTGTCTGTAATAGAGTCTTAGATAATGAGTACAATAATGAATACAAGGATGTATATATGAAGAACATTTATTTTTCTGTAAATCTTTCATAGAAGTTGATACTTATAAAAGATATTTAGAAGCTTTTCAAATGAAAAGTTTTCCATTCTTATTATCACTTTGAAAAAAAAATCCTTACTACTTTCTTAGCCTTTACCTTGTTTTATAGAGACTGATCAACAAGCCGAAGAAAGTGACCAAACCCAGCAGGCGCAGACACCAGTTACCACCAGCCCATCGGCCTCAAGTACGACTTCCTTTATGAGCAGCTCCCTGGAGGACACAACAACTGCTACCACTCCAGTCACTGACACAGAAACAGTACCTGCGTCTGAGTCCCCAGGAGTAATGCCACTTAGTCTTCTCAGGTAGAGAAGTTGACCTTTAAAAAAGTCTACCATACTGATATTTATGGTTCTAAAATGCAGCAGTTATTCTGTTATGAATAGTGTGCCTGACTAAATTCTAGCATTCAAGAGCTAGAAAAAACCTAAGAAATTATATGGTCAAACCCATTTTATTGAAATTGAAAATGTCTCTCAGCAAAGTTTAATAACTTCCTTAAGTCTCACAGCTAGTTAGTGGTAGCCTCAGGTCTACCAATACTCTTGTTTCCTTATGTTCATTTCATTTTTTTTTTTTTTTGGTTGGACTTTTGAGTATTTTTTTTTTCCTCAAAAAGTAAATACTGGAGTGCAAGTGTAGTTCAGTGATAGTATTCTTGCCTGCCATGCAGGAGATCCTGGTTCGATTCCTGGCCCATGTACTTCCCCCCAAAAGAAGCAAACAAACAAAGCAAACAAAAATTCAACAAATGGTGATGCAATAACAGGATACTCAAATGGAAAAAATAATGAAATGTGACCCCCACCATACAGCATACAAAAAAAAAGCAAATACTTGTATTTTGAGTATTAGAATCTCAGGAAAAAGTTCACCTACATGAAATTTTCTCTCCTCTGTTTATTTCCCTTTTAAGCATAATTCCTTAAGTATATCTATTTTTATTATAAGGTCAAACAAATCTAGTTTTCAAATGAAAAAGCATGTAATATGATGCTTCTTCAGCCAACCCTAGTTTGATTTGTTAACTCCAAATGATGGTTACTTAAATTTTTTTTTTGCTTCAGTATGTCTAATATATACACAAACAAAAATCTTTGAAATAGGACCTTTAGGGAGAGACTGTTTTATGAGCTCTATTTTTTTTT